>PVJS01014481.1:0-40329 GCA_004027185.1 Glis glis
TTCTCTCTCTCTCTCTCTCTCTCTCTCTCTCTCTCTCCTTTTGTGGTGCTGGGGATTGAACCCAGGAGCACTCTACCTCTGAGTTACACCCCCAGTCCTTTTTTATTTTGTTTTTGAAACAGGGTCTCACTAGGTTGCTGAGAGTCTCACTAAGTTGATGAGGCTGGTCTTAAACCTGTGATCCTCCTGTCTCGGCCTCCCAAGTACTGGGATTACAGGTGTGCACCACCAGGCCTGGTTCTCTTCTCCTCTCCTCCCCTTCCCTCCCCCTCATTGTGGTTTTGCTTTGCATTTCCCTAATGCTTAATGACGCCAAGCATCTTTTCATGTGTTTATTGGCTCTTTGTATATCTTCTTCAGAGAAATGTCTGTTCAGACCCTTGGTCCATTTTTGAACCAGAGTTTCCGATTGTTGCCCTTGTTGAGTTATAGGAGGAGCTATTTATATGTTTTGGATATTAACCCTTTATCCGATAGCAGATTTGCAAATATTTTCTCCCATGACCTGGACTGCCTTTTCACAATCAAAGGATTGTGTCCTTTGACGCACAAATTTTAATTTTGATGTAATTCAACTTATCTATTTTTGCTTTTGTTGCCTGTGCTTTTGGTTTCACAGCCAAGAAATCACTGCCAAATCCAGCGTCATGAAGCTTGTCCTCCTTGTTTTCTTCTAAGAGTTTTATAGCTTTAGCTGTTATGTATAGGTGTTGATAAATTCTGAGTTAAATTTTATATGGTGTAAAGTAAGTGTTCAAAGAAATTCTTAATTTTAAAGTTGCTAAGTTTATCCAGCTCTTCTTCTGTTTCTTCTTCCTCTTCCTCCCTCCTCCCCTCCTCTTCCCCCTCCCTCCTCCTCCTCTTCTCCTTCTTCTCCTCCCCTTCTCCTCCCCCTCCCCTGCCTCCTCCTCCTCCTCCTCCTCCTCCTCCTCCTCCTCCTTCACATTTTCTGTCCTATTTAAGAAATCTTTCAGGCCAAGTGTGGTGGCACACGCCTGTAATCCCAGTACTTGGGAGACTGAGACAGGAAGATCACAGGTTCCAGGTCAGCCTCAGCAACTTAGCAAGGCCCTCAGCAACTTAGCCAGACCCTACTTCAAAATAAAATCGGGCCGGGGTATAGCTCAGAGGTAGAATGACCCCGAGTTCAACCCCCCAGTACCACAAGAAAGAAAGAAAGAAATCTTTTCCTACCCAAGTTCATGGTTACCAGTATGTTTACTGGTACTTTATGTTTCTGCCTGGTAGGAGGCCCTAAAGGGAGCCTTACCTGGCTCCACCTCCCACCTGTCACTTTTTGCTTCTTGCCTCCCCATGGGCACATGGCAGGACCCCAGCTGCAGGCCCTGCCCAGACCCGGTGTGGGATTCTCCTTGGCTCCAAACACATCCCATCCCTGGCTGCCACTGACTGCTCCCAGGACTGCTGGTTTTCTGCTCCTCATTAATTTGATGTCCTGTATATGTCCAAGAGTTTCTCCCAGGGAGCACAAATTAAGCACCTTCTGGATGACTGAAGAGGGTGGATGGGTGCAGGGCCTGATCAGAGCCAAAGGTGTAGTAGGTCCTCAGTACATAGTGGCCTGGAGCTGGAGTGTGCAGCCCCACCAGAAGGGGCCGCTGTGGCGCAGCTCCAGCCAGTCGTTGCCATGCTAGAACTGTGGGCTCAGATATGCCAGGTGCGGCCAAGAGAACCAGACATGTGGGTTTATGTGTTCATTCTCTTGGTTAAACTTATTCAATCAAAAAACTTACTAAGACCTAAGTGCATAGGGTTTGGAAGCAGACTGCCTGGGCTCAAACCCTACCGCCCCACTCTCCAGCTACGTGATTTGGAAAGTTATTTACATGTTGTTGAACCTCAGGTTCTTTAATATGGGAATAATTGTAGCATCTACCTGTCAGGGTTGTAGTGGGGCTTAACTGTGGAAATATGAATAAAAGGCTGTAATTACCACAAGGGAGGGGTTTTATGTCTGCTTTGTTTGTTACTATTTTTCCAGTACTTAGAACAGTGTCTGGTATGCAGACAAACAAGGACATGAGGATACCCAGAAGGGATTCAAGTATCTACCCACCCATCCATCTATCCACCATTCATCCATCCACCCATCCATCTACCCACTACCCATCCATCCACCATCTATCCACCTACTCATCTATCCATCCACTTACCCACCCGTCTATCCACCATCCATCCATCCATCCATCCACCCATCCATCTATCCAACTGTCCACCCATCCATCTATCTACCCACTATCCATCCACCTACCATTCATCTACCCACCCATCCATCTATCCACCATCCATCCATCCACCCATCTATCCATCATTCATCCATCCACCCATCCATCTACCCACTACCCATCCATCCACCATCTATCCACCTACTCATCTATCCATCCACTTACCCATCCATCTATCCACCATCCATCCATCCACCCATCTATCCATCATTCATCCATCCACCCATCCATCTACCCACCCACCCACTTACCCACCCAACTATCTACCCACCATCTATCCACCTACCCACCCTTCTATCTATCCATCCACCATCCATCCGTCTACCCACCATCCATCCATCTACCCACCCATCTATCCACCTATTCATCTATCCATCCATTCACTCATCCATCTATCTATCTACTCATCTATCCATCCGTCCACCCATCCGTCTACCCACTATCCATCCACCCATCCATCTCTCCATCCATCCACCCATCCATCTATCTACCCACTATCCATCCACGTACCCACCCATCTATCCACCATCTATCCACCATCCATCCATCCATCCATCTACCCACCCATCTATCCATCCATCCACCCTACTATCTACCCACCATCCATCCACCTACCCACCCTTCTATCTATACACCCACCATCTATCCATTCACCCATCCACCCACCCACCCATCTATTCCCCCATCCAACCCTTTCTTCCTCCTTCCCTCCCTCCATCTATCCATCCATCCACCCATCCATCTACCCACCACCCACCATCCATCCATCCACCCATGCATCCATCTATCCATCTGCCCTTCCTCCCTGCCTCTACCCACCCATCCACCCATCTACCCATCTATCACTCATCCATCTATCTACCCACCATCCATCCATCCACCTACCCTTTCTCCCTCCATCCATATATCCCCCCAACTCACCATCCACTCACTCATCGATCTGCCCCATTGATGTGCCATGTGTCCATCACTGGGGACATATGGTTCATCTGTATAGGTTCTACTGGGTCTTTCTTGATCTGAGCTTAAAGCCTCATTAGTTCTGCTGATTCTCTATCCACATTCACACCACCTTTGACCTCGTGAAAAACATTCTGAGGCCATCCAGGCCCATTTGTCCAGAAACTGGCTATACACATCCCTTTGCCCCTGCACCAGGCCGGGGGCGGGAGGACTCTAGAGTTTCACTGCTCTCTCTCTCTCTCTCTCCCCCTCCCTCCCTCCCTCCCCAACTCTCTCTCCCCTTGGAAGATGGGTAGTCTGCTCTGCTTTAAGATTACCTGAATTCTATTAATCCCTTATAGGAAGGTGTGCATGCATGTGCACGTGTGCATGCACATGTGTGTTGGGGAAGGCTACAGTGACCCACTTCCGTGATCCCTGCCACCCTGCCTGCTTTCTTCACTTCTTCTTATATTAGTATCACTAGCTGCTATAATGAGCAGGCCCCCAGATCTCGGGCTCTGCATGATGAAAGCTGACATTGAGCACAATGCAGGTGTCCCCTGCCACATGTTCATTCAAAGACGTAACTTCCTTTCCTTTTGGTGACTTTCCTTCCTTTTGGGATTTGGAGTCTCCTCCCTTCAGCCAGTGTTGAGACAGGGAGCAAGAAGAGCATGGTGTGGGGACACAGCTCATCCCATTGGCCAGAATTTGGTCACATGTGGAGGTACCCAGCCACAAGGGACATTGGGAAATGTAGTTCCATTATGTGTCCATGAGGAAGAAGAAATGGATTTTGTTGATGGACATCTTTGTCCATCCCTGAATCCCCTTCCCATCCCCCAGGCTAGAGGAGCTTTTTTTAGTATGGCCTGGGGCCAAGGGGAGAGGAGTGGTCACTCTGACCTTCATCTCTTCTGAATATACTATACACGGTGAAAACTGTGGCTTTTGAACTTAAAAATCCAGACTTGCAGCTTGAAAGTCCTGTTCTGTGGCCTGAGAGCTGTCTCTGCTTCCCACAGTACCATCCCCCCTGCAGCCAGGAATGCAGGTGGGGGAAGGAGAGGGAGCGCAGGAGGGTGTGGGAAACCCAGCTCACCTCCCAGTGTTCATCCCGGCTGGCAGGTGTGCCTGACACCCTTGAGTTTGCAGATTCTACTTTCTTCCCCTTTCTGAAATCGGAATGCTTTATTACAAATTGAAATTTGAAATGCACCTGCTGTCGGGTGCTCGGCTCCTCACCAGTTCCCCAGAGGTCCCCACTGCACACCAACAAAGGCCCATCGATCCCCGTGGAGGGTCCCCAGGCCTGGTTCTGTGTGTGTTCCTGCCGGGAGGCTGAACAAACGCAGAAAGCTCGGCCTTCGTGTGGACTTCTGTCCCCCTTGCCAGCGCGCACACTGCCCTTTTCAGTTTAAATTATCCTCTTTCTTGCCAGGGAAGTGGGAAACGATGCCGAGCTTGGGGAGATCTGCTCACTTCCCGTCACACGTTTGACATCGCGCCTCTGGATCTGAGCTTCCCGTTCATCCTTCCCTTGTTATTTTTGTCTTGAACATGATGGAGGAGCCTGATTTCGCAGTTTTTCCCAGCCCGGCCTCTTGTGGCAGGTGCGTGCCACCCCGACGGGATCCTGATGGCTTCGCTGCTCTCCTGTTCATCCTGACATCCCTCCTGCGGGGACTTCTGAAATCTTCTCTGATAGGGCATCTGCTTCTGTCTCTCCTGAGACTCCGGCCAGAGTGACGAGGGACGCTTGGCCGGGTGGAGACCTTCGTGGAGTCTAGAACTCTGAGCCCTAGGGAAGTCACTGGTCGTCCTGCCTGGCTGTCTGCCCTTTCAGGAGACCGGCTCCCTTGTCGACAGGGGCGTCAGCCAGGGGCAATTGTCCACCTCTAGGCCGTTCTCTGAGTGAAGCAGACCAGGGCCATGACCAGAAAGCGCTTCCTAAGTCCCTAGTGCCATCTTTGGATTGGAGGCTGGTGGGGTTTTAGAGAAGGATTGTCTCTGAAGCCCCAGAAACCTGCACAAACTAGTCTAACTACAGAGGAAGCTGTGAGGGGACCGAGGGGACTGTCCCTGGGCCACATGAGAGAGGCATGCGAGAAGCAGACTTAGAAAGCGGGAAGGGGCCTGGCTGCTTCTCTGATGACCAGCGTCTCACCTCTATGCCCTGCGCGCCTGTCGCGTTCTCCTGTGGCAAGCCCCACGCTACCATGGTAGCCGTAGCCCCCCTCACCCTCCAGCTCCACAGGGCCTCTGAGCCACAGTTATCCAAGGTCCTGTTTTCAAAAAGCCAACAAGAGAGAATCTGATTGGTTCAGTTGGAGCTGGGAACTGCTCAGGTCCAATGAGCTGAAGCCGGGGGCGGGATCTCAGAGGGCAGAGAGCTGCTCTGCAGGGCTGGGATCAGTGTCATTAACAAGGGGGCGTGGCAGATATTTTTCATAGATGGGCGTGGCAGATGATTTCATAGGTGTGTACCTATGTTATCGTTTATTAAATTGTACCTTTTTGTATTTTGTGTTTGTATTGCTGGGGATGGAACCCAGGGCCTCGTGCATTCAAGGCAAACACTCTACCACTGAGCTAAACCTCCAGCTTCAAATGGTGTGGTGGCACACGCCTGGAATCCCAGTGCTTGGGAGGCTGAAACAGGAGCATTTGGGAACTGACTGCACCCGCTCAGGGCGCCGCCTGACTTCACTGGACCCTGAGGAGTTCACATGCCCAGGCCAATCACAGCCCAGGCTCTGAAGGGAAGGGGAGGCGCTCATATCCATAGAATCCTTCCTGGGGAGTAATCCAGCCCACTTTACATGTAAGGGAACCAAACCGAGGCTCAGAGGGGGAAAGGCCACCCTGCTTGCAAATCTGAGTTGGGATTTGAACCCAGATCTTGGGTTCCTCTGGCTCAAAGTCATCCTTCTACTAAACCAAATAATGGTGGCTCCCCGACCCCACCCACAGTCACCAGGCCATCGCTGCCTCCCTGCCACATCCCCTTGTTATTTGTTTTTGTTGTTGTTGTGGATCAAACCCAGGGGCGTTCTACCTCGGAGGGATATTCCCAACCCTTTTTATTTTTTATTTTGAGAGCAGGGTCTCACTAAGTTGTGGAAGGCCTTGCTAAGCAGCTGAGGCTGACCTTGAAACTGCGATCCTCCTGTCTCAGCCTTCCAAGTACTGGGATTACAGGCGTGCGCCACCACGCCCATCCTCAGTTAAGATGTCAACTGATTCCTGAGGGTAGAAACAGCCTAAAATCCGGCCCTATGTCACACATGCCGCTTGCCATCAGAAATAAAAATCCAGGTAGAGTCCCCACCCCCCATCAGGGTGTGGATGGTGGGGGAGGCGGCCGGCCAGGCTTCTTCCAGAGGCTGGGGCCCTAGGGCCCGGCCTTTCCTGATGCCATCCCAGGAGCTGGGAGCCGGGCTCATCCTGTCCCTGTTTGCACCAGGGCTTCCCACGGGGGATCCTTCCCAGCCCCCCTATTGACCTCAGTGTCATCTGTCAGAGAAACTGGCCCCCACTATCTGGTGTAAAATAGTCGGCCCTCTTGAGCTTCATAAGGGCACTGCCCAGCCCACCCAGTGCGGTGCCCAACCCCAGCCCGACGCTCGGCCTCCTGCGGGCGCTCAGCAAACACCCCAGCTGCAGGTTGTGAAGCCTACATCGGGCCAGGGGCGGTGCGCAGACCAGCTCAGCCTCCCGATTCTCCTCACGACCCTCCTGAGAGGCGCTGCTTCTGATCCCACTTTGCAGATGGGAAAACAGGCTCAGAGGAGCTAAGCCAGGACTCCCACTCACACCGCTACAAAGCGAGAGTCGGGAGTTCTCCAACCCAGGGCTGGAGGGCAGCAGGCCCGGACCTCTATGATGGCGCCATTCTGCTCCGGGCGGCCTCGGCTTCCAGTTGTCTTGTGGGTTCTCCTTTCCTTGGAAGCCAACTTTGGGGCTCACTTTCTCAGCCCCCTCCCTTCCTGCGCATGATGCCTCTGCTCCCGGAGACTCGCTCAGGCGTGAGCTGGGGGGGTGGTCAGGGAGTGGCCCTCACAATGGAAGGCGCCCGCCGCCTGCCCTCCGCCGCGGCCGCCGCCGTTGTTTCATTTATTTCCTGTGGAGTTCTCATCAGCGTCCCTTTAGGACCGAAGTTGACAAATAAGCTGGTGGCGATGGTGAGGAAGATTCAATTTAGTTCAACCTGGTGTCCTTTGTGCTCCCAGCAGAGGGAACACAGTGGGTAGGCGGGTTCAAAATAGGGGCGCCAGCCTCCAGCACACCCCGTCGCGTGCAGGGCAGTCCGGAGCCAATCCCGAATCTCTCAGACTGGGATGTAGGTGACAGAGGCCCCTTGGGGACATTTGAGTTTTGCATTCTGACAAGATAGAGTTAAACTTCCTTCCAGAAAAGGAGTTCTGACTTTCTGAAAACCAAAGCCTTCTGAAATTTTATCCTAGGAATTGACCCATCGAGAATTTATTGAGCACCAACTGTATACCTCCCGGGTACTATTTCTTGGGCCTGGCCCTCATGGCCTTGCTTTTGGTGAGGCTGAAATTCAGGGAAGAGAGGCAGCTCGTATTACTGTTCATATCAGACTGGGGTCCTCGGTTGTCCATACACATCTCCAGTGGACTGATTAATTGATTGATCTTTCCCCCCCATCCCCTTGCCTGTCCCCCTCTGTTCTGTACAGGCAAGCCTCTGATCCTGTTTAAAGCATTTCATTTGCATGTGTTCTCACAGACATGTCATTTTTTGCATGTACTTTAAATGTTATCATATATGTACTAGCCAGCGATTGCTGCAATAAGGCCCCAAAATCAGTGAGCAGCTTACAAAACCCAGCAGGAGTTTTCTTGCTTGTGGGTCTGTGGTTTGGGGTGGTGGCTGTTGAGGACTGGGGGACTGACAGAGGAGGCTGGGCTCAGGTCCACTTGCCCTGGATGTCTCCTGTCTTTGGGGGCTGTCATCTACCCTGAGGGTATCCTCATGATAATTGGAAGAAATGCAAGAGCAGTGCTGTGCGTCTGTAATGCCAGCAACTTTGGAGGCTGAGTGGGAGGATCTCAAGTTTGAGGCCAGCCTCAGCAACTTAAAGAGACCCAGTCTCAAAATAAAAAAAAAAAATGAAAAGGTCTGGGGTTGTAGCTCAGTGTTAGAGTGCTTGTCTAGCACACTCCTTGGATCAGTCCCCAGCACTACACCACTACACACACACACACACACACACACACACACACACACACACACATGGACTAGCCTGTTGTTCCTGGAACCTCGATGCACAAAACAACACGAGATTAAATCAAGTACTAGAAGTTGGATATGGTGGCGCATGCCTATAATCCCAGTACTTGGGAGGCTGAGATAGGAGGAGCTCAGGTTCAAGACCAGCCTCAGCAACTTAGCAAGACTTTCAGCAACCTAGCAAGACCTTGTTTCAAAAAACAAAACAAAACACAAAAAAAATCAAGTACTAGAGAAAACAATGCAGGCAAGAGACACGGTAAACATGAGTCTCAGGCTGCCCATGTGAACCGGCATGCTCCCAACAGTGAACTTCTGTTTTTATTGGTGCATTATAGTTCACTATGATGTTCATACATCACTGTGGACATTTGTGTGTGTGTGTGTGTGTGTGTGTGTGTGTGTGTGTGTGTATGGTACTGGGGATTGAACCCAGGGGCATTCTACTTCTGAGCTACACCCCCAGCCCTATTTTTACTTTTGAAACAGGGTCTCACTAGGTTGATGAGAGTCTCACTACTTGCTGAGGCTGTCCTTGAACCTGAGATCCTTCTGTCTCAGCCTCCCAAATACTGGGATTACAGGCCTGCGCCACCACACTCGACTAGGGAACATTTTTTTAATAAGCAGGAGTATACACTCTCAAACAATGATAAAAGTATAGTATAACAGGTACCTAGGCCAGTGCCAGTATTTATTGTCACCATCAAGTGTGACGCACTATCCCTAATTGTACGTGCCTTGCTTTCATATGACTGGCAGCACAGTAGGTGTGTTGACGCCACACACATGAGTCAGGGGTGGCACCACCATGTTACAATGTCACCCAGTGACAGGGTTCTCTCAGCCCTGTCGCAGTCTTTTTTTTTTTCAGTATTGGGAATTGAACCCAGGGGCGTTCTACCTCCGAGCTACAACCCCAGCCCTATTTTTTATACTTTATTTTGAAACCAGGTCTCACTAAGTTGCAGAGGGCCTCACTAAGTAGCTGAGGCTGGCCGCGAACCGTGATCCTCCCGTCTCAGCCTCCCAAGTACTGGGATTACAAGCGTGTGCCACCATGCCCGGCTTTCTGTTGCAGTCTTAAGGGACCACCGTCTTACATGGCAACGGTAGTTGACTGATACCTCATTATGCAGCTCTTGACTCTACTTAATCTGCAAAATTAATGACAGCCCCGCGGGGGGCTCCCCACACCTGGACTGGCTCCGAGCGCCGGGCGCCGTCTTGCTTTCTAACGTTTGCCCACCGTCCCCTTCATTTGCATTTCTCTGATTAGCAGTGCGTCCTGCGCTCCTCAGGCAGGGCTTCCACTTCTAGACACTGCTTTTCGAGTCCTTTGAGCTGTGCTTTCCCGGAGACAGGCAGGGGCTGGGCAGGGCGGGTGGAGGCAGGGAGGCTGGGACATTAGGGCTGGAGGGTGGGGAGGAAGTCATGAGCACAGGCAGGGGATTGCAGCCGGGAACAAGTCCAAGCACCTCTGCTCTGTCCCAGGCGTTAATTATTTAACTTTCATTAGCAGCTCCGAGATGGGAAGCTTGTCCCCTCGATTGGCACCACAAAGAACCCAAATGAAGAAGCAGATGTCAAATTATAGAAGGGCCTTAGCGTTTGTGGGGGATGGGTTCCAGGATCCTTCTGGGTACCCAAACTGCCGATGCTCAAGTCCCTCTTAGAAAATGGTGCAAGCCGGGCGTGGTGGCTCACTCCTGTAATCCCAGTACTTCGGAGGCTGAGACAGGAGGATTGCAGGTTTGAGGCCAGCCTCAGCAACTTAGAGAGGCTCTCAGCAACTTAGTGAGACCCTGTTTCAAAATAAAAAATAAAATAGGGCTGGGGATGTAGCTCAGCAGTAGAATACCCCAGGGTTCAATCCCCAGCACCCCCCCCACGCACATGCAGTATTTGCATATAACCTATGTGCATCCTCCTGTATACTTTAAATAATTATCTCTAGATTACTTAAAATACTTACTACAATATAAATTCTATGCAAATTTTATACTGTACTACTGTTTAGGAAATAATGATAAGAAAATAAGTCTGTACACGTTCAGTACAGACACAGTTAAAACGTGTTTTCTACCCGTGGTTGTTTGAAGCTACAGATTCAGCACCCGGGGTTCCAGAGGGCCAGCGACGCTTGCTTTGTAGTGAATGACCTGGAGGGAGGGCTGACAGAGGTGCCCCGTGCCTTTCTCAGGTGGCCCTACAAGTCAAGACAAGAGGATTTCTGAGCCCTATCAGCTGAGGACCTACTGTGTGCTTGCCATCTACTACCCACGGAATTCTCCAGTATCATGATGTTCCCTTAGGGGACACGATGAGAGGATTTACCTGTGTGGTTGCTTGTGAGGACTGAATCCATCCATTCCGTTGGTGCACGTTTGCTGACCACCTACTATGTGCTGGGACCTGAGGATACAGTGGCAGAAAAAAAACCCTGCCTTCCTGGAGCTTACAGTCCAACAGGAGGAGCCAGACAACCCAGGACTAAGTTGTCGCACAGAGTCGGTGAGCTGGTGTTGAGTGCTAACGAGGAAAACGAAGCAGGGAGAGTTGCTATTATAAGCCGGTGTAGTGGCGCAGGCCTGTAATCCCAGTACTTGGGAGGCCGAGACAGGAGGATCTCAGGTGTGAGGCCAGCTCAGCAACTTAACAAGACCCTCAGCAACTTAGTAAGACCCTGTTTCAAAAGAAAAAAATAAGCCGGGCGTGGTGGCACACGCTTGTAATCCCAGTACTTTGGGAGGCGAAGACCGGAGGATTCGGGTTCGTGGCCAGCCTCAGCTCTCTCTCTCTCTCTCTCTCTCTCTCTTTCTTTCTGTCTCTCTCCTTAGTGAGGCCCTCCGCAACTTCGTGAGACCCGGTTTCAAAATAAAGTATAAAAAATAGGGCCGGGGGCATAGCGCGGAGGTAGAACGCCCCTGCGTTCAATCCCCGGTACCGGAAAAAAAAAATAAAAAAATAAAAAGGGTGTAGCTCAGAGGTAGAATGCCTCTTGATTCAATCCCCACTACCAAAAATAAATACATTTAAATAAATAAATATGGCTGTCGAGGAAGGCCTCCTGGGAAAGTATTCTCTGAGACTCAAAGGAGGTGAGAGAGCCAGCCATGTAGAAAAGTCGTTTAGAGCAGCACTCAGCACCTAGTCAGTATTCCTTAAGACTATTACGGTTTATACACAAGCAAGTGGGGTTTCCGAGGGCGTATGTGGCCCCTAGGAGGGGCTGGACTCTGATGAGGCACCTAATGTCCAGGGACTAGGATAAGCAGGCACGCTCAGAGGTGTGCACCGCACGTCCTGCTCTGGCTCAGCGTGGAGCTGGGCTCGAGCCCAGGTCTCTGACTCTGACGCACGGAGCAGGGCCCCAGCACGACCCGTGTACACGGGGCAGCACAGCGATGCAGTGGCCTGGCTGCTCGCAGGCTACGGGGGGCACACATGAGTGGGAAAAGAAGGTCATGCTAAGCAAGGGGGTGCGGAGCTGGGGTCCTGCCTGTCCATTCTTCCTTCTCCCGTTCTACACTGGGAGCCCTGGGACCTGTGGGATGGAATCTGGCCCACGGCCTCTCCTTGCCAAGCTCACTGCGCAGCAGACAAGACTTTCCACCACCACCCCCCCCAGAACAGAAACTCAACTCAGTCTGAAAGGAAGGAGAAAATGTATGGGCTCAGGGAACTGCCAGTTAGCCTTCAGGCATGGCTGGATCCAGGACTCAAACTGTCTTCCTGGAATCTGTCTCTTCAGCTCTTGACTTTGTGGTTCTTGTGTGACAGCTTCATTCTCAGGCAGAAGTCTCCAGGAGGTGGCAAAGGGACGGCTGCAGGGCCTGCATATGGCGATCCCAGGGGACAGGAGCTTGTGTGTGTGTGTGTGTGTGTGTGTGTGTGTGTGTGTGTGTGTGTATGTGTGTGTGTTTGTGTGTGTGTGTGTGTATGTGTTACTGGGGATTGAATCCAGAGACATTCTATCTCTAAGTTACACCCCCAACCCCATAACCCCATTTTATTTTTGAAACAGGGTCTCACAAAGTTCCTGAGGGCCTCACTAAGTTGCTGAGGCTGTCCTCCAACCTGAGATCCTCCTATCTCAGCTTCCTAAGTGCTGGGATTACTGATGTGCGCCACCATGCCCGGCAATATATAATATTCTTATATGAGAATCATGGCTCTCCTGGGTCCCTGGCCTTCATAAAGTCTACACATTATCAGTCTGTGATCAGGAAAGAGATGCCCGTCTCTTAGTTCCTAAGGAGGAATGCTGAGGGGGACGGAAGACCCCAGCGGACTCCATGTTGTCACGGGGCCAGGGGTGATGGAGACCAGGATGGGGCTTGGCAGAGGATGGCCTCTGACCCACATCAAAGCCGCCCTGGTTAACTCCCTGCTCCTGGGCCGGCAGGACCTGGCCTGCAGGGGGGCCCTGTGACCTGGCTGCTCACCAGCCTCCGCCTCCAGTCCCAGGTCAGCAGGAAGCCGGGGCGGCCGAATGGAATCCAATTAGGACAAATGGAGCCACAGCTGTGTTTCATTTTCTCTGCACTCAGGAGGATTTTGTCTTCCTTAGAACTGGGCTGGGGCACATCAGAGGGGCTGAGAGACCGGCAGGACCACGTCAAACACACAAGCCAGTGTCCCTGGAGCAAGAGGGGGACTCTCAGTGTGTGCTCTACGGTGTCCCCAGGGGCTGGGCAGTTGGGTTGGGAGTGAGTTCTGCCAGGTGGGTCCAGGACTCCAAGGGACAGGGGCTGGGATCTGCACTTGGGCTGTCTGACCTCCTGAGCCTCAGTTTCCCCATCTATCAGATAGGACTGCTAAGGAGGTCCCACCTGTGAGGGTGGAGCAGGACGGTGACCAACTGTATTGGTCAGGGTTCACGAGACTAACAGAATTCACAGAATGAGTATATGGAAAAATGGATTTATCAGATCAGCTTACAATGTAGTCCCGAGTTCCGACTGCACGTGGAGAGTCAGAGGAACCAGTAGCTGGTCGAGCTGTCTAAGAGCTCTTCGGAGAAACGATGGTGAAGTTTCAATTCGAAGGGCTGGAGGCCAACGATCTCAGACAAGAGCAGAAAATCAAGAAGCTCTTCAGAGAAACAGCGAAGTTGGAGGCCGACGATCTCAGACGAGAGCAGATGCGTTTTCTTCAGAAAGAGTCGCGCATCCCACTACACGGCTTTCTCCTTCTTTTCTCTAAGTCCTGCACCTATCAGAACCCTGCTGCCTATATTTAGGGCAGGACTTTCTGTTTAATCTGGTGTTACACACCCAAAGTCACATGATCTTGGGTGTGTCATGATCCGGTCAAGTTGACAAATTATATTAACTATCACACCAACCGTGCAGCCTGATGGCCAGCTCTCCTGGAGTCTAGCCGGGGAGACACCTCTGGCAATATAGTCCCAGGAATGACTTCAGCGTTGAGAACCTTCAAAGGCCTGGGTTCTACACTGCGGCTGCATGTTGGAATTACCTAGAGAGGTTTTGGGAGCTACTGGCGCCCAGGCCACAGATAGTGACCCTTGCTCCCAGAGATTCTGATTCACTGGGTCTGGGCTGGGGTCTGAGCATCAGTGTCCTTTAAACTCTCTCCGGGCGATTCCAGTGTGTGGCCAGGTTGAGACTCACTGATCTAATGATGGGAAGATAGACAGCTATGTACCGCAAGGGAACCGCCTCGCCTGGAAGTCAGGGGGGACGTCCTGGGCAGAGGCACAAGGGTAAGCCCGTTGAGGTCGAAGCGTGGTGGGGAGAGGCCAGGGAAGAGTGTTCCTGGAAGGGAATAGCTTGTACAAAGACCCTGTGGTTAAAGAAATACAGCATATGAGGGGTCTTCTATCTGAACAGAAAGGGAGCCCCTAAGGATTCCCATGGGAGGCAACAACGTCGGATTCCCATTTTCAAAAGACCCTTCTGCTGCTGTGTGGACCAATGGGGCTTGGGCGGGCTTGGGATCCCCACCAGGAGGCAGCGTCCAGGTGAGCAGAGGTGGAGGGAGGGGTGGCCGAGGGAGGCGGCCCCGCGGCCCGGAGCTCTGTTCTGGCCTCAAACTCTGAGCACCTGTCTAAACCCTTCTGTGCCTCGGTTTCTTTGCCTGAAAAGCAGGCCAGTGCTGGTTCCCACCCCCAGGGTTGTTGAGATAATTACACGGGTTGCCATTAAGCGCGCCAGTCCCGGCTGCTGCCGGCGCTCTCTGCTCCTTCTGTGACCCCTTGTCCTCCGCAGTCCTCAACCCCGTGTCCTGTCCTGCCGCTAGCTGCTTCTCTGCTGGGATTCCTCGTCAAAGCAGTTTCTAGACCATCTTGTGCCTGTCTGCCCCCCCCCACACACACACACTGACTGGCCAGGAGCTCTGCCAGGGCGGGGCTGCCCCCCCCACACTGACTGGCCAGGAGCTCTGCCAGGGCGGGGCTGCCCCCCCCCACACTGACTGGCCAGGAGCTCTGCCAGGGCGGGGCTGTAGCTGCTGTGATCATAGCGCCATTGCTGGCCCCGCGCCTGGCACATGGCGGGTCCTCCGCAGACATCCATGGAGAAGCGGACAAATAGGAGAAGAAATCGATGAATGGATACCACCTCCCTCGCCGTACGGAGCCAGGGCTGTGGCCAGGTGGTGTGGGCTTTGGCACTGGCTTGTCCTGCTTGGCGCCTAACGCCCAGGGTCTTTCCTTGCGAAGGCAGCACCAGCGGTAGATAAAGCGTCCCCACTCCTTTCCCCTATCTTGATTCATGAAGCTTGGTTCTTGAAATCTGGCTGGAAGTCCCACATCAGTTAGTGAGCAAAACTTTCCCAGAGCACACCTCCCAAATTCATTCATTATTCATTCATTCATTCATTTTTTTTTTTTTTTGCGGTACCGGGGATTGAACCCAGGGGCGTTCTACCTCCGAGCAACATCCCCGGCCCTATTTTTTATATTTTATTTTGAAACCGGGTCTCACGAAGTTGCGGAGGGCCTCACTAAGTAGCTGAGGCTGGCCGCGAACCCGGATCCTCCGGTCTCAGCCTCCCAAGTACTGGGATTACAAGTGTGCGCCACCACACCCGGCTTCTTTCTTTCTTTTTTGTACTAGGATTGAACCCAGGGGCATTCTACATCTGAGCTACACTCCCAACCCTTTTTATTATTTTATTTTTGAAACTGGGTCTTGCTAAGTTGCAGAGGGCCTTGCTAAGTTGTTGAGGCTGGCCTCAACCCTGTGATCCTCCTGTCTCAGCCTTCCAAGCACTGGGATGACAGGCGAGCATCATCGCGCCCAGCATGCCTCCCAAATTCAATACAAACTTTGTTTCATTCACCTCATCTCTCCCTTCCGCTCTGACGTTGGCATAAGTGCATTTTCATCCGAGCCTCCTGGGCTGCTCTCTGCTGTCATCGTGGGCAGCACTGGCACCTGGCCTGGACACCCAGGACTCCGTGCACACCCCCGCAGGGCCCTATTCTTGGTAGACCCTCTGTCTTCTCCCCATGGCCGGTTGGTTCATGATGCTGCCATCAGTCATCCCCGCCCCTCCACCCTGCCCTGAGCTGCAGGCCCTTGTCTGTCCTGTGCGGCCAGCTGCCTGTGTTGGGGGATTCTCTCTCCTTCCTCCGTGAGCACTGAGCGGAATGAGCCTGTCGTCTCACCTTTGTGTGACCACGGCATGTTCCTAACTGCTCTCCATTCGTTGCCTCTCCCCAGCAGAGTTCTGCAGCCATGGCCAGTTTTTCTCTCCCCAAAGTGCAGCTTTTCTGCGTCTCTTTTCTTCTCTGAAATCTTCAGCGGCTTCCCGTGGCTCCCAGGTGGCTGGGCCCAGCTCCCTGCAATCAGCAGTTGGTCCCCAGCCCCAATTCGACCCCAGATCTAGCTCTACCTCGCAGTCCCCCTCTGCCCGCACCCGACACTCCAGCTTCCCAGGGACGCCTGTTCTTCCAGGAGCGTGCCCCATGATTTCCGGCCCGGCCGACTTCGTGCCTGCTGGGGCTTCTGCCTGCAATGCTGGCCCTCCCACCATGGACATTTATGCATCCTGGGGAGCCCCGGGGCAAATGACTTTAAGCTTTTTAACTCCTTTGTGCAGAACTAATTGCTCCTCCAAGTTGAATGTACGTGAAATATTCAAACTAGGAATAAGACAGATACTGTTAGCTGTCTCTGATCTGTCTAGCTGACTTTTCTTCCAAAAGGAATTTATTTTGTTCAGCTATCCACTCTTGGGGAGCGTGGCCTGGGAGTGAATCCTGATTGGTCTAAATCAGCGTGGTTATCCTGTCCCCCTACAGGGATTTGTTTAGAAGGAGGAGTGTACCCAGTTCTGCTGGGAGACTGTGCACACCTTTTCTTCCTCTGAGGCGTAGATCTGAGTCAGCCCCTCCTCCCACTTCAGCCTAGATTTCTACAGGCGGAGTATGAGCACAACAGTCAAAATTCAGGACAACCCACCATCCATCACCCTCAGGATGGTGAGACTGTGATCATATTGCCGAGCTGCTAAATCCCTTCTTGTTTAAGGAGCTGCATCAGGGCTTCCTGTTACTTGCACCCTCAGTCCCCTACAGCAGATACAAGGGCAATGGCTGAGTTGATTCTACTTTCTACTTCTACTTGTTGGCATATTATACAGCCAAGAAAAAAGGACCTCAAAGGTTGTACAATCATAGGAAACAATGTTTATGGTATTATTTAGGCCAAAAACTCAAGATACAAAACTGTAGGTCTGGCAAGATGTAAAGATGTATGCAAATGAAATAAATTTCAGCAGAAAATAATTTTTTTAATGATGACAGCTGTGTTAGGGTAGTAAATCTGTGCATTTCTCCCTTCACTTCTAGTGACCATTAGTAATGTGTGTGCACATACAAGCCTGCATATATATACATTATATTAAATATTCATACTCTAAAAAGTATAGCATATAGTGTACTATAAAGATATACATGATTTACTATATAACTTAATAAGTATGCATATCACATAAATATATATTATGTTAAGTATATATATTATATAAGTAAATATAAGTATATATTCAATATGCATGTATATTATAATATATAAGTATAATATATTATTATATACTAAGTATAAGTATATATGTTAGGATATATAATAAGTATATATTATGATAAATGTACATATATAAATACATATTATGATATAATATATAAGTATATGTAAGTACATATTATATATTATATATAAGTATATATTATATGTAATCATTATACTAAATAATATATATCAATATATTTATATATTTATGTATGTATATATCATATATACTTATATATGTTTACATACATTTGTGTCTATATTATTTTTTTCTTATTCATCTTAGCACTTTATAAATACTCCACTTACAGATATTAAGCACTTTAATACTGAGCTGAATTAACCTTCACAAACCATATGAGTAAGTACTCTTATTATTCTCATTTTTGCTTTGAGAGGGTGGGTAACTTGGCCAGCGTCATAGAGCGAGGACCCAGTAGAGACAGGATTTGAACACAGGACCCAGCGTTTGTGCTCTTCATTACTACAGCACACTCTCTCTGCTTTACCTGCAAAGATAGCTCCCACAACACCATCCGTAGCTGGTCTTTCTGGCACTCTGGGTAGCATGCCCTGTGTCATGGCTTTCTGCTGGAGTCCCCCTCGTTGCTATGTGGATGCCTGAGGGCAGGACTTTGACATAGTGTGCCGGGAATGCCGAAGTGATAGATGGTTCTCTTCTGGGGGACGGGGTCAGGGTTCCTGGGACCTTCTGGGAGCACTGGCACAGAGGTGGCGGCTCAGCAATCGTCACCCAGATGGCTTTGGTGTGCTGAGTGCCACCAGGAGGCCTGATACGGCCAGGGCAGCATAGCAAAGCTCCGTGATCGTGTCCAGCTCATCCCCGGGCACCAGGACATAAAGCCGGGCACCAGGCTTTATGCAGCCAGTAAATACTGGCTCAGTTTGTGAAATCTGTTCAGGCAAATGGTGTGTGTTGCTGCATGCTTCGGCAGTTGCGGAGGGTTGGGGGGATGAGGAGGTTCGCGGGCACCCACACGGGCTGCCCCCACCTGTCTGTGTCTGGGGAGAAGGCTGGTGCACAGGAGCCAGTGTCATGGATTCTTGGACCTTCAACCTGGGGCAGATGGTGCCAGGGAGTTGTCCAGATCTCAGTGCTGAAACCCCCAGTCAGAAGGAAAAGAAGGCAGAGCGAACAAAGGAAAAGTAGAGGGGGAGGGAGCCGCAGCTCTGGGAGCCCAGGTCAGCCCCTGCAGAGGTGACTGGCAGTATCGATCATGGGGGCGATCTGTTATAATTGAATCAGGACACTTATTGGGTTAAGTAGTGAGTATATAAAACGTATTTGGTTAAAGGTATGTGACGGCCAATGTATAATTATCCAGCCATGCATGTTGGGAAATATTTTGTGTTTTTTTTTTTTGTTGTTGTTGGGAGAAATAGAATATATTGGATCCATGGAATTAGACAAATATCTTGGGCTGAGAGATGCTTAGAGACCGGGCATGATAAAGAGGAGGAGACTGCAGTTTTGACATTCCTGTGGCCACGAGAGAGATGGAGGAAGCAGGGTAGTGGAAAGGAGGGAGAGCTAAGTCATCCTGGGTGGGAGGGATGGGTGATGGGTACGGAGATGCATGGTCGCTACAAGGGCAAATGCATGAAGTGTGGATGTGGATGGTTTGTTTCATTCAGTTCATCGGTGCTGCTGACTGGGGACGGACTAGACTGGGGGAGGCAGGAAAACTCCCTGTGTGGTCCGCTGGGGGTTAGCTTGAGCTGTTGGAAATCGTGACATCCTGGTACATCAGCCTTCTCCCTGTCTCCTGCTGCCACAAAAATGGCAAGTGATGGGTATAGTCAAAGCAGAGTCCTCATCTTGGGAGGGGGCTGCAGCCCAAGACACCTCACTAAAACAGTAGCTTGGGGTGAAAAAATCCAGGACAGAGATCTGGTTCTACAGAGGGCAATATCCAAGCTAGCAAGCCGGTTCTTTGACTGGGCAGGAAACCCAGTTATAGGAAGTGGAGCACAATTGGAACCGCTTTTGAAGGATAAGTAGGAGTTAGGGAGGAAGGGTGCGGGAGAGGGAAATCCAGGCAGGGAGAATGTGCATTATGCCTCTTCTTTGAGGAATGGTGGGGACGCTGTGTAGCTGGGGCTCACTGGTGGCTGCGTCATGAGAGACGAGGCTGGAAAAGTTCGTAGGGGTGATACTTGAAAAGAATATGCCAGATGAAAGGCTACGGAGTTTAGCCAGGGGCACGCCTGTAATCCCAGTACTTGGGAGGCTGAGACAGGAGGATCACAGGTTTGGGGCCAGCTTCAGCAACTTAGTGAGACTTTCAGCAACCTTGTGAGACCCTATTTCAAAACAAACAAACAAAATAAATAAATAAATAAAGGGCTGGGGGTATAGCTCAAAGATAGAATGTATCTAGGTTCCATCCCCAGTACTATAACAAAAAAAAAAAGAAGGGGGGCTATGGAGTTTAAATAGTGATATGTAATTATTTATTTATTTATTTATTTGATATTGGGGAGTTGAACAGTCAGGACATTCTGCCTCCAAGCTACACCCCCAGCCCTTTTTAATTATTTATTTTTATTTTGAAATAGGGTCTTGCTAAGTTGCTGAGGATCTCGCTAAGTTGCTGAGGCTGGCCTTGAACCTGCTATGTTCCTGTCTCCGCCTCCCAAGTAATTGGATTATAGGCATGGGCCACCGCGCCCCACCATGATATGCAAAACCTAACAACCCAAGCAATAGGCACTGGAAATAGGCACGGGCCAGGGTGCTGGACCAGATGTTGGGAGGGAAACCCAAGGGTCTTGGAGAAGCTGGGGAAGAAGGGAATGTGGCTGAGACAGGCTACTTACCAGTATGAACAGGGATGAAAGAATTTCAGTATTTGAACCATTGGAACGGCTGTACAGGTGTGGACTGCTGACCCGAGCCAGGAGCAGGGGACTGATCCAATTGGATTTATGCTTTGAAAACAGGCTCTGGCCACAGCACATGTTTGTTCCCCAGGTAGATTGATGGGTAATAGAATTCTAGAATGAATCGGGGCCTGGGCTGCTATCTCTCCATCTGACAGAATGTAAAAGTTCCCAGCCCTTCTCAGCCCGGGCCTGGCCAGAAATCACCTGCTTCCATCTGTCCCTTCAATCCGTGTGACTAAACGCCTCCCCGGCTCCGCGTGTCGCCTGCTCTTGGCCACTGCTGCCCGAGCCGCCTCTGCCCCTGCTCCGTGGTGTCTGTCTGGACACGCCTGCTGTGCCTCGCTCTCTGCCCCCCTCACCAGCGGGAGGACTGGCAATCTTCTGGGATTTAATTACAGGTTCCCCGAGGGCCTTTCAGCCGTCACAAGGCTCCTGCAGGCTGCCGGCTGGGAGGGTGACAGGCATGCAGCGATGATCAGCGGCTTCCCCGCATGGCGGCTGTACCCCGTGGCCGGCCCACGCTCCTGGAGCTGCTCTGCATTTTCCTGAGCAAAACATGTCTCACTCCCATTTTGCAAGATCAGATAGCAAACAGGGAAAACACTTGCAGCAGAGAGGATGATGAAAGAGAGAGGGCCGAGCAGACGGGGCGGCGGACCCGGAGCGCAGCAGTCCCCCGGGGGTGGCGCCTGCCTCCCCAGGCCTCCTGGAAGCTCTTAGCATCCTTAAATAATGACTTAGTAATTCCGCTCACTTTAATTAAGTCGGCTTGGTGTGCCTACAGCTCGAGTTCAGGTGGGGATCATTTTGGCCTCAAGCAGCCACGCTAAAGTGCAAAAAAAAAAAAAAAGTCCATGGGCTACGGCCGGCAGAACACAGGGCTGCGCACAGTTCCCCACTCCCGTGCCCACAGGATCACTAATTGATCATGCACCACTGAGTCTGAATGTTTTAGGAGTCTGGAAGGAAGTTGTGGCTATTCAGGGTTTGGGGATGGCTTAAAATAGGATAAGAAGTCTTTGTTGTTGTTGTCTTAAAGTGCAATGGCTACGCAAAATGTAGGGTCTCAAGGATGTGTCAAAGAGGGCATTCTGACCAAGTCATCATGTCCCCTGTCCCAGTCAAGATTCCCCAATCTTTTCCCAATCACACCCCCTCTGAATATGCCATTAAGCATGGGGACCCTCACTGGGAGATAGAATCAGTCCACTTACCTCTGTACCCTTTGTCCTTGCTCCCAGATAAGCACTAAAAGACAGGGGTTCTGCCAGCACCTGGAGGTGCAGTAGTACACGTCTATAATCTCAGTACTTGGAAGGCTGAGACAGGAGGATCGCAGGATCAAGGCCAGCCTTAGCAACTTAGCGAGACCCTCAGCAGCTTAGCCAGACCCAGTTTCAAAATAAAAAATACAAAGCGCTGTGGTATAACTCAGAAGTAGAACGCCCTGGGTTCAAACCCCAGCACCACAGGAAAGAAAAGAGAGGAAGGAAGGAAGAAAGGAAGGAAGGAAGGAAAGAAGGAAGGGAGGGAGGGAGGGAGGGATAATGTTCTTCTAAACATCGCCCTCTCATGTTTCCCCTTCCAGGTAAAAATCAGATAACTGGACTCTCTGTTATAAACTAGGGTGTAATGTTGAGCCCCCCCTTTAGTGTAATGCAGCTTCTCCCTTGGACACCTACCTCCCCATCACTCTGACTGTGTGGTCCAGGTGAGGCAGACTGTATCTCCAGGGGCAGCACAGGATCCAGGCCCTAGCCACTCAGAGTTCTCCATCTTCGTGGCTGCCACATGGGGACCGGATGTTAGTAGGCTAGACGTTTTGCTGCACTTGCTGAGAAAGGGGAGCTGTCCTTCTCCTGGCTTGTGGGCTACACTAGAGGGATCTTAGCCTGGGGCTGCTGGAGCATGTCTTTGTCACCCTTAGGAGGCCCTGCAAATGGGACTGAGCTTGGCTTGTTTGGAGAAACAGAAAGACAGAACAGTTGGGGCACGGGGAGAGAGCGTGGTGGGGGATGGACACAGAGAGGAAGGCAGGGCAGATACCAGACAGCCTTGAAGGCCACAGCAGGAAATTCAGAGTTAATTCCAACAGCAGTGGCAAGCCATTGCCCCTCTGGGCACCCCTGCCACCTGGAACCTTCTTTTCTCCAGGCTCATTCCTGCCCATGGAGTCTCTTGGATGAGGCCAAAATAGGCTGAGAGTTGGCAGACTCAGGTTGTTATGGTTAGATACAGAATGTTATGGTTAGATATAGGTATAGCTCACGTTTTAATGTTCTGAGTGGATATAATTAAGTCATGAGGGTTGTAATCTCAGCAGTGGATAAATCCACTAATGGATTTACTGGGTGGTCACCTAGGCTGGTAGAGATGTGGCTGGAGAAGGTGGGTCCCTGGGGGTGTGGCCTTAGGGACTGTGCTTGTGTCTCTGAATCCCCTTGCTTGCTTTCTCTTGCTTCCGGCCTCCATGATGTGAGAGCAGAGCCCTTGCTCTCTCCCTCTCTCTGCTTCCCGTCGCCATGCCCTGAGCTTGGTGGGCCCCGGCCTCACATGGATTGAACCCCAAATCTCCAAGAACTGTGAGCAAATAAATCTTCTTTCTGCTAAGTTGTGTGGCCAGTTGTTTTGGATTTCAGCAGTGAGAATGTTTGAATAAGACACAGGTTACCCCGAGGCTCTGCTGATAACTTGAGTGAAACTGGCGAGTCGTGCCCCTCTCTGGGCCTGTTTTGACTTTGATGGAATTGAACTAGCCCAAAGGAGAACAGAAAGACTGAATCATTTATCCCTTCTCTGTTCAATTGGTAGTGCCTGGCTGGACAGCTGTGTGGAGAAGGATGGCGAAGTGTCTCCCAGGCTCTGTGGGAGAGTGCCATGATCTATTAACAATGTCTGCCCTGGGTAAAGAAAAGGAAACGGTGCCTCATTCATCTCGAGACCACGTGTTCCCGGAGGTGTCTCACAGAGCATCTGACGGTGCTTGAAGTCTGATGTATCAGCAGCTCGGAGCCCCAGACCTAGAATAAAAAATACCCAGCAAGTCAGAGACTCTATGTAGGGCTTCACACTTTACAAAGACTTTTCTTATCCATTTTCTCAGTGGAACCTCACCGCTTCCTCACACCATTTTAATAGGAAAAGCCTGTCATGGTTGCCTTCCATCCAGTGGCTTCCTTTTGGTAGCCACACTCCAGGGTTTTCCTGGGCATCAATCCCTTCCTCTGCTCAGGCGTGTGCTTTGAGACCGAGGATGAAGCAGGAGACCCAGGCTTATGGTAATCAGGGCATCACAGCCGCCTGGCCATGGCAGTTGGTTGAGAGATGGAGCCAGGACT
The DNA here is from genome assembly GCA_004027185.1 of Glis glis. Taxonomy (NCBI): domain Eukaryota; kingdom Metazoa; phylum Chordata; class Mammalia; order Rodentia; family Gliridae; genus Glis; species Glis glis. The sequence goes on from PVJS01014481.1 coordinate 23,740, forward strand.
GAACCAGAGGTTCTGAGATTCAGTGAAATGTTTGCTGCAATCTCAGGAGAAGGGGATGGTGCTCAGAGGATGCGGCTGTGAGAGGATATGGTTCAAGGGGGCCAGGGATATTGTCTTTGACCTTGAGAACCAAGTTTGCACTCTTCTCTTCTCTTCTTTCTCTTTTTCTTTTCTTTTCTTATACTAGGGATTAAACCAAGGGGCATTCTACCTCTGAGCTACACTCCCAGCCTATTTTATTTTTTATTTTGAAACAGGATTTTGCTAAGTTGTTGAGGCTGACCTCAAACCTGTGATCCTCCTGTCTCAGCCTCCCAAGCACTGGGAATAAAGGTATGTGCCACCGCACCTGGCTTGTACATTTCTTCTCAACTTGGCATTCAATGATATTAGATTGGTAGCTAGACACCAACCACAGTGGAAATATTTGCTACAAATCAGGGATTTTTTTTTTTATCCGCTGAGAGCTGTCTTGGCTTCTAGCCATTTTCTTACTGCTGCATAGAGCTGAGACCTGAGCCACAAAGTGGAAGGTGGAGGCAACAGGTAGAGAAGGACTGAGTCCTGGATCCAGCTGTGCCTGAAGCTGGTCCCGCCTTTGCACTTTTCAGCTGATACACTATTCTACCATTTAAACCTGTTTGGGTTGATTTTCTGTCCCCTGCAACTAAGAGTTTTGATGTCCATTTCATATTCAGCAGGGAAAAGGAAAGATGGTTTCATGCTCATGCCTTTAAATTCTGTGAATGGTTCTTCTCTACCTTGGGAGGAATGTCTGAATTCTCACCTGGCACCCAAGATTTCCCATAGTCTGGCCCCACTTCCTCCCTCTGGCCTTGGATGAAGGAATCCTGTGCCCTCGGCTCATCGGGCTGCTTCGCTGTCCTTGGTGGTTCTTTCCCACCTCTGTGCCTGGGCTCATTCTGTTTCCTCTACCTGGAGCACCCTTTCTCTCTTCACACCTACGTTCCTGCCCTCGTGTAGGGCCAGCCTCTGCCCATTCCCACTCCTACTCCCTTCTTTGAGCCTTAATCTGCCCTTCTCAGCTCCTGGTGTGTGTTAGTCAGCTTTCTGTTGCTGTGACAAAATACCTGAGAAAAACAAGTGAAAGGAGAGAAGGGTTAGGGTTAGGGTTAGGGCTCATGGTTTCAGTTCATGGTCGCTTGGCCTCATCACTGAGGGCTTGTGGTGAGGTAGAATATCATGGTGGGGAGTGCCTGGTGGAGCAAATGCTGCTCACCTACCTCGGAGTGACTGGGAAGGAGAGAGAGAGAGAGAGAGATTGACTTCAAAAACATGCCCCCAATAACCTAACTTCCTCCCACTAGGTCCCACCTCCTAAAGTTTCTACCACCTTCCAATAGCACCACCAGGTGGGGACCAAGCCTTCGACACATGGGCCTCTGGGGGACATTCCAGATCCAAACTATAGCACAGCACTTTCTAGATTGTATAGTTTTTTTTTTGTTTGCTTGCTTTTTGTATTTTTTGGTACTGGGGATTGAACCCAGGGACATTCTATCTCCAAGTTACACGCCCAGCCATTTTGAGTTTTTTTTTTTAAACAGTGTCTCACTAAATTGCTGAGGGCCTCACTAAGTTGCTGAGGCTGCCTCAAACCTGCAATCCTCCTGTCTCAGCCTCCCAAGTACTGGGATTACCAGTGTGCACCACCACCATGCCCAGCTCCATGGTTTTTTGTTTTGTTTTGTTTTGTTTTGTTTTGCAGAACTGGAGATTGAACCCAGGGGCATTCTACCTCTGAGCTACACCTCCAGTCCTATTTTTTTATTCTTTATTTTGAAACAAGGTCTCACTAGGTTGCAGAGGGCCTCACTAAGTAGCTGAGGCTGGCTGCAAACCCGGATCCTCCGGTCTCAGCCTCCCAAGTACTGGGATTACAAGCGTGCGCCACCACGCCCTGCATGGTTTCTTTTAAAGTCTCTCTCAGGAAAAGTGGAGCGAGGGGAGCTGGGTGCAGTAGGGAAGGGACAGAGCAGGGATGTGGCCTCCCCCAAGATGGATCCACAGGAAGGTTCGGAGTGCGAATCCTGCCACAGCGTACACTCTCCCTCTGGCCAAAGAGGATGGGCCCCTTTCCTTCCTTGGCTGTGTCAGGGGACAGAGGGCAAGAACATGACATTCTAGGCAAGGCGGCTTTCATCTGCAGAAGGGGACAGTGCAAGTCTTAGTGGCCCGATCATAGCAGCCAGGAGGACATGCACCCGCCGCCCAGGGTCTCTGGATCAGGCACCAGGAACCTTCACTGCAAAGAGCTTAGATGACCTGCCAAAGGCCCCAGCTCATAACTGGCAGAGACGGGATTTGAACCCAGGTTGTTTGGCTCAGGGGTCTGTGCCTCCAGCCACTCTCTGGGGCTGTTACTACCTGGACATGATGCCAGCGACTTTTGCAAGCATGTTTATCTTTGATCTCCTCATTTGTTCCACTCACAGCGATGTGCCCAGCACCCCACACACAGTAGGTGCTCAGCATCAGTGTAGGGAGGGAGTGAACGATGGGAGGATCTCACTAGGTTGCTGAGAGTCTCACTATGTTGCTGAGGCTGTCCTTGAATCTGCGATCCTCCTGTCTCAGCCTCCCAAGCACTGGGATTACAGGTGTGCACCACCGTGCCCAGCCCCATCTTTCTCTATGGCCTCATGAAGCCTTCTGCTGTTTATAAGTTTCTTTGCTTTTAAATATTCCTTTGGAGCCAGGCGTGGTGGAGCACGCTTGTAATCCCAGTACTTGGGAGGCTGAGACCGGAGGATCACGGTTTGTGGCCAGCCTCAGCTACTTAGTGAGGCCCTCTGCAACTTGGTGAGACCCTGTTTCAAAATAAAGAATAAAAACTAGGGCTGGGGGTGTAGCTCAGAGGTAAAATGCCCCTGGGTTCAATCACCAGTACCACACACACACAAAAATATTCCTTTGATAGCTAAAATGGAAGTCTGGCAAACTTCTCCCAAATCACCCTTGGCTGTTCAGACCCTGCCCTGACCCTCCATCCCTGTGTCCTGGTGAGTTTTCAAAACAGGCATAGCGTGTGTGTGTGTGTGTGTGTGTGTGTGTGTGTGTGTGTGTGTGTGCATCCTCTGGGTGGGGAGAGGTGCCTCTGCTCCTCCGTCCCCTCCGACAGCTGCCCCGTCTCTCTCTCCAGTTGGTCCTTGCTTCTGCCCGGATCAGTACCTGCCCAGCTGCTCCATTGTTACATCTGCGGTTTCAGGAACCATTTGCTCTTTCCTTGGTTGCTGGGAGATTCTCGCCAAAGCCCATTCGGGATCACGGCCCTTCGAAGAATCCACAGATGGTCTGGGAAGGGTAGTCACAGGGCTGCAGAGCCGAGGAGAGTGCCGGCTGCTGCTCATCCCCGGCCCTTGCAGACACTTGTTATTTTTATTTAGGAGTGGGGTAGCCAGGGGCGATCTTCAAGCTATTTAGCAGCTGGTAGGATGCTGGACTGACCTGTCAGCCTGGTTACATCCTCTTTTCCCCTCCATTTATATAATGTTATTATTATTATTTAATGATAGTAGCTGGCGTAGGCAGTGCGGCCTCCATGCTGGGCCCATTTATGCCAAGGTGCTTCTAAAACTCCTCCTTGCTCTGGGTTGTGTGGCTCAGTGGTAGAACACTTGCCTAGCATGCATGAGGCCCTGGGTTCCATCCCCAGCACCACACACACACACACACACACACACACACACACACATGCATGCACACACACACGCATGCACATACACACACGCTCCTCCTCCAGGAGGCATTCCCTTCACTTAGTGGATGAGAAAACCGAGGCTCAGAGAGATGGCCATTTTTCCATTCTTCATGATCGTCGCTCTTAAAAACTACAGAATAGTCTATCAGACGCCACGTTGCGCCAAGTTCAGAAAATGATTCTCCCACTGCCAGGCCATTCATACTGTCTCTGGTCGTATTGCTGGTATAAATAATGTAGCCATGACAGTCCTTACATTATTAAATATTCCCTGCAGAATTCATTTTGGACGGCTATATAATATTTCATCTTGTCAACAAAGACGTGTGTACATGGATACTAATTGCGCCATTACTTATAATGGCAAATATGGAATGTAATTAAATGACACATTAAAAAAGCTCCTGGGATGATATGAAGGGAGAGCAACAGTGTTCGAAGTTGCATAATCAGCATGCCCCTGCTTATGGGGCGGGGGAGCACTTACCTGTACATAAAAAACGAGAAGAAAATAGCCCCCTGTTTTTCCAATGGTTATTGCTGGGTGGTGACCTTAATACAGAAAATTAGGTGTTTTTTTCATGTTTCTATATTTAAAAAATTTTTCACTATGAGCATGAATTGCTTTTAAACGTAAAAGTAAGCTGGACATGGTGGTGCATGCTTGTAAACCCAGTACTTGGGAGGCTGAGGCAGGAGGATCTCAGACTGGAGAGCAGCCTCCGCAGCTTAGCAAGATCTCAGCAATCTGAAAGGGGCCGGAGCTGCAGCTCAGAGCTAGAATGCCTCTGGGTTCAATCCCCAGTACCACATGCACACAAAGTTAAAAAATGTTAAATAATTAAGTTCAGTCTGTGAGTTTAACTCATTGCTCTAGCCCAGGGGTCAGCAAACTTAAAAACAAAAACAAAGCAAAACAAAAAAATAACAACAAACGAGGCCGGATAGTGAATCTGTGGGTGGTAAAGACAGGCTTTGTGGGGCACAGGGCCTCTTGCAGTTACTCAGCTCTGCCACTGCAGTACGAAAGCAACCACAGACCATATGCAAATGTATGGACGTTGCTTTGTTCCAATAAAACTTTATTTGTCTATATTCCAATAAAACTTTATTTATAAACACAGGAAGTGGGCCAAAATTGGCCCACATGCTATACTTTGCCAATCTCTGCTTTAGCCTACTCGAATCATAATTTTCCTTTAAAAAGAACTTTATTTAATATTATAATAGATACAAAAGTATATTTATGAAAATAAGTTCAAAATACCAATAATAACAAACACAGTGAATCACTGATCCAAGGAGTACCTCCTTGCTCTTAGCTTTGAATCCCTGGGCCCCCCTCTCAGATCTCAGCTCTGTCCCTCACAGGCAACCTCTTCCCTTACCTCTGCATTTAGCAATCCTTTGCATTTCTTTATAGTTTTGCCACCAGTTTGCATCTCTGAATACACTGCAGAGTTTGTTTATTTATTTATTTTTTTTTTCTTGCGGTACCAGGGATTGAACCCAGGGGCGTTCTACCTCCGAGCTACACCCCCGGCCCTATTTTTTTTATCCTTTATTTTGAAACCGGGTCTCACGAAGTTGCAGAGGGCCTCACTAAGTAGCTGAGGCTGGCTGCGAACCCGGATCCTCTGGTCTCCGCCTCCCAAGTACTGGAATTACAAGCATGCGCCACCATGCCTGGCCTTGTTTATTTTTAAACTTTGGGCAAATTGGAACATGGTACATGTGTGATCCTATCCTATCACATACTATTTGCATTGTGTTTTTAAAATCGCTCCATGTTGATGTAGGTGGTCATAATCCATTTTTCACGGCTGCATAGTATTTCTATAGTATGACCATACTACCATGTACTTATCCATTCTGCTATCGATGGCCATTTGGCTGTTTCCACTTTTTTCCATCTCAAATGGTGCTGTTCTGAACATTCTTGAGCTTGTATTATGGTGCAAGAATTTCTTTAGCTTGCATAAATAAGACTGGGATTGCTGATCACGCGCTATAGACATATTCAGCTATACTAGGCAAAGTCAGATTGGTCTCCAAAGTGAATGCACCAACCCATACTCCTTCCACCATGATATGAGCATTCCCATTGTTCAACATTCTTGCCGATGTTAATTCTTTTCAAACCTTAGTAATTTTTAATCTTAATGTTTTTATTGAGCACATTATCTACCCACCAAAGCTTTGTGAAATCTGAAGACATAATATATCTTTTTGTGTGTGTGTGGTGCTGGGGATGAAACCCAGGAGCATTCTACTTCCAAGCTATACCCCCCAGCCCTATTTTATTTATTTGGAAACAGGGTCTCGCTAAGTTGCTGAGGCTGGTTTTGAATCTGTGATCCTCCTGTCTCAGGTTCAAGGCCAGCCTCAGCAACTTAGTGAGGCTCTCGGCAACTTAGTGAGACCTTGTTTCAATAAGTAAATAAATAAATAAATAAATAAATAAATACATAAGGGCTGGGGGTGTGGCTCAGAGGTAGAATGCCCTGGGTTCAATCCCTAGTACCTTCCCCCCAAAATCTAGAAAACATGGTGTAATGGCACATACCTGTAATCCCAGTGACTTGGGAGGCTGAGACAGGAGGATCACAAGTTCAAGGCCAGCCTGGGAAACTTAGCGAGACCCTGTCTCAAAATAAAATAAAAAGGGCTAGGGATGTAGCTCAGTGGTATAGCACCCCTGTGTTCAATCCTCAGTATAGCCAAAAAACAAAAACAAAAACAAACAAAACAAAAAAAATGGGAAAAAATTGTGTCTGTCCTGAACAGGTATAGACATTTTCCTTGTCATTATTCCCTAAACAATGCAGTGTAACAACTAATCATATAGCATTTACATTGTATTATGTATTGTAAGTAATCTAGTGCTAGTTTAAAGAAAATGGGGGGAGCCAGTCATGGTGGTGCATGCCTGTAATCCCAGTACTTGGGGGGCTGAGATAAGAGGGTCCCAGGTTCGAGGACAGCCTCAGCAACTTGGTGAGACTCCCAGCAACTTAGTGAGACCCTGTTTCAAAACAAACAATAAAAAGGGCTGGGGATGTAGCTTGGAAGTAAAATGCCCCTGGATTCAACCCCCAGTAACACATACACACATACACACCACACCACACCACACAAGTAAATGGGAAGATGTGGGTAGGTTGCATACAAATACACTATTTTATATACGGGACTTGAGCATTCGTGGATTTTTGTATCCACAGGGGTCTGGAACCAACCCCTGCTGATACCAAGGGACCACTGCACTCGCTTTTTTAGTTATTTTGTTTCTGCTAAAGAGAATTGCTCATTTCTCTTGGATATCACAAGATCTGTCCTTGTCCCAAAGATGGATGACAGCGGGGGGCACAGAAGGCTAGAGGATAGTTCATTGCCATGTTGCCATGTGCTCCTGGGAAAGCTCCGGCGCTGCCCCGAGCCCTGCTCCTCTCAGCGATGCGAAGGGACCATTGGTGGCCTCCTTGGAGAACCAGCAGGGGCGGCGTGCGCAGAGCTGGGTGCGGAGCCGAGTCCGGGTGGGTGCTGGGTCGGTTCCTTTGCCCTCTCCGGTCTGGGCCCAGGCTGATGATGATGGTGGACAAGAAGAGGGTCCTGACTGCTGGGGCCCAAAGTCTCTTAAGAGAAGCAAGTGATTGCCTCACTGCGCGATGAGCACCATGGCAACAGGGAGGCCACTGGACCACGGCGCGCTTGCTGCTGACGCTCCACGGCTTGTCTACAAGGCAGGCCATGGTGTCGTCATACCCGTTTTCAACTGAGCAAGCTGAGGTTTAGGCAAGTTAAAAGATGGGACCAGAGTCCCCGGCGCGGGTAAGTGACAGTGTGACCATTAGAACCACACTGTCAGATCCAGCCTGCCTTCACAGAGCTGCTGCAAGGCACAAAGAAGTGAGCTAGTGGCCAGGCGTGGTGACACATGCCTGTAATCCCACTACTTGGGAGGCTGAGACAGCAGGAGTGCAGGTTCAAGGCCAGCCTCGGCAACTTAGCAAGACCCTCAGCAACTTAATGAGGCCCTGTTTAAAAAAAATAATAAAAAGGACTGGAGGTGTAGTTCTGAGGTGGGAATGCTCCTAGGTTAAATTCCCAGTTCCAAAAAAAGTGAGCTAGCAACCATTGGGGTGGGAGAGGAAGAGGGTGCCGAAGGCCTCCATTGGATGAGACACTGAGTTGGGTATTGAAGGCCGTGTAGGAGTTGGCCAGGCCGTCTGCTACTTTGAATGTTTTTGTCCCTTCCCCAAATTCACCTGCTAGAAGTTTACCCTCCAATGCAGCAGTGTGGGAGGTAGGGCCTTTGGAGAGGTGTTTAGGTCACAAGTCCCCTCCCCTTGTGAATGAATTAATGCTGCTATGTAAAGGGCTTGCAGGAGTGGTGTCACTCTCTTGTTTTGCCACCTTCCACCATGGGATGATGCAGCAAGAAGGGCTTCCACATCTTGACTTGGATGCTGATCTTGGACTTCCCAGCCCCCAGGTCTGTAAGAGAGTGAATTTCAGTTCTTTATAAATGACCCAGACTCAGCTATTCTGTTCTAGCTGCACAAAATGGGCTAAGACAAGATCAAATCAGGGCAGGAAGGGCATGCCAGGCAGAGGGAAGAGGATCTGTGAAGGGTAGAAGCATCGGGACAAATGTAAATCATTTGCCCCAATAATGCTGTGTAGGGACCGCAGCCTGCAGAGCTATGCAAGAACGGCGTCTGCTGCTCAGGCGTCTGCAGCAGCTGGCTGGGTACTCTCCTGATTGCAGCTGGCTGGCTCCCACAGCTGGGTATAAAATGACTGACTGTTGGCGGAGCTGGGTTGGCTTGGGTTGGGATGACTGGGACTCAGCCCTGCTCTGTGGATCCCTCGTCCCCCAGCAGGCCAGCCTGGGCATGTCTACCAGGGGGCAACAGGTGCCAGCGATGTGCTCCTGTCTCATCCATGAACACCCCATTGTCCAGAGCAAGTCACACGGCAGAGTCCAAAGCAGGTTGGGAGGGTGGCAAAGGACACAGACCCAGGGCGAGGAGGGGGAACTTAGGGGACATGCTTGCAGTCTACCACATAGGGAGTTGGGGGCATCCAAGGGCGGGGTGCAGGGAAGTCACAGATGAAGTTGCAGCGGTCACTGGGGACAGCTAGCGGAGGGGGGACTGGAGCGGGCCAACAGGAAGTGGGAGGAGTTAGTGAAAGGACACAGGGATGGGCCAGGGCGACAGCAGTGGGGATGGGAGAGGTTGATGGTGCCGAAAGTCAGGCTGAGGCACTGGGTCTGTTACACAGATGTCCCAGATGGTCCCTGGGATATAATTGGCCTTGGCCTCTGTAGAAAGGTTAATTACTCAGATCACACAGTCTGAAGCTGCTGGAACTGACAGAGCAGCTCCCCAATTAAGGCCCTGGAGCTGCCGAGCTCTCTGTCTTCTCTGGTCGCTTGGCCGGGGCCGTGGAGGGCAGTGGAGGGGTCAGGGATCCTCCCTGGGCCTCGGAGAGCTCATAGCCCTGGAGGGAGACTAACCAATGTGCAGGCATCCCAGAGCTGAGATGGGCCTCCTTGCAGGGACAGCTGAGGGAAAAGGGCAGCTTTGGCTGCAGGAGGGAGAAACTGCTTGTGAACAGGCTAGAGTCCCTGGAGTGATCTACTGGTCCAGGTGACTCAGGGTTCAGGGACAGATCTCATCCCTGCACAGCTGGATCCAGGTGGCTTAGGAGGCAGCCTCTTTGTCTCTCAGCTCAACCTTCCTGTGCCAGCTTCATTCCCAGGTAGAGATGCCCCCATGGCTTAGCCACCCCTGCAGGGAAGGGAACACCGCTTTGCTAGATGTTTCAGCCGAAACCCAGGACCGACTCTGATTGGCTCAGCTTGAGACATGTACCCATCCCTGAACCAATCGCTGTGGACTCTGATGATCCAGGCCTGGGGCACAGCCCTGCCTGGACCTGGGATGGGGTGAGGGGTTCCCGCACAGGTCACCAGGGCAGAAAATGGGGGAGCAGCATGGTCCTGGAAGGAAAAGTGAATTCTGTTCCCAAAGGGGATGCTGATGGGCTGGCCCAAGAAACAGGAGGGGTGGCGGCAGTGGACACAGGGAGTCAGGACATGCCAGGGTCTCTGGAGTCACACTGGAGAGGAAAGGTCCATCATTGGGTCTGACTGCCCATTTCACAGGGGAGAAAACGGAGACACCAGTGTCACTTCAAAAGGGGAAAGCTGGTGGCGGGCAGAGAGAGGTTGTAATGGGGAGTGTCCAGGGGAGGGGGACGTGGGGTAGGTGGACAGGTTGGGAACTTTCTGTATCTTCTCTGAGGAGTTGACATTTGAGCTGGGATCTGAATGGAGAAAAGGAGCCAGCCACGTGAGGATAAGAGGAAAGAACATTCCAGAGGGAGCAACCAGTTGCAGAGGGCCCCGGGCTGAAACAAACTCGGTCTCTCAGGGCCCCAGGCTGATGGGTGCATCCTCAGGAGGCGCGGAGGTAAGGCCTGGAGGGCCCCTCCCCAGCACCAGCGTTTCTGTCCGTGGTGCTGAAAACCCCACACGCGCTATCTGCTCTGAGTCCGTGACAGGGACTCACAGGCCCTCCTCTACAACAGAGCCTGGGAAGCCAGGGGACCACAAGACTTCCAATTGAGAAATAAATGTTTCTTCAAGGGAAATCCACTTTTCTGTCACCATCTTCTACCCGAACTCTTATTTGAAAAATCTTTGCTTAATATGCCCGCTTCGAGAGCTGCCTCAGGGGTATTTTAATCTAAATTTTATTACTAGTGAGGGTGAATCTATTTTTCCAAGTGATTTTAACTAGGTTGGCTCCTTCTTTTGTGAACTATCTGGAAGCCTAACCTTTCAGGCCTCCTCAAAACACTCTTTTTTTTTTTTTAAACCTGAAGCAAGAGGCATTTGGAAGCTCTGATCTCAAAGGCTCCCATCCAGCTTGCTTACTCCTTTGGATTCTCTGATCTTTAAAAATACCAGAGGAAATGCCATTTATATTGGCAAAAGCTTTGTGGGCGCCTCCCAGATGAGAGAATAAACCCCTGAAGTTAGTGAGTCTAGATATTTTTAGACTCCCCTGCCAGACTGATAAAGCCAGGATCTCTTTGGTCCAGGTGGAGGGAGGGGGGAGGAGGTGGCGAGAGAAAAGATGCTGTCTGCTTCCAGAGTCAGAAGATAGAGATTCCAAGTGCAAGATAGACCCGAGCGGAATCAAGCACAGCTCACTCTTCCCTGCCAGGATGAATGTCTTACTCAGCCAGAAGGAGCCCAGCCATTGTGCGGAGCGGCCCGCAAGCTGCACCCTCGCACACGAGCTCTTGAGGCCTTCTGCCCACAAACACGTGTTTTATTCTTCTGCCCATGCCTCAAAGATCAAGTTCCTTGCATCTTCTGCTCTGTGTGGTCTAGCCAAGTGCACGGTCAGAGTTAATGTTGTTAAGCGTCAGGAGTCCTGGGTCGAAGCCCATGCTTTGCTAGAAGCTGTGTGACCTTGTTCAAGCCTCCCTCCCTCTCTGGGGTGAATTTTTACCATCAGAAAAATGAAGAGGAACGGACTCCATCCTGATTGGGTTTCTGAGTTCTGGGAAGGGTTATAAACTGGTGTCCTATGGCCCCACCACTGCAACAAGGAGTTTCTTCTCTTTCTTTTCTTTTCTTTTCTTTTCTTTTCTTTTCTTTTCTTTTCTTTTCTTTCTTTTCTTTTCTTTTCTCCCTTCCTTCCTTCCTTCCTTCCTTCCTTCCTTCCTTCCTTCCTTCCTTTCTTTCTTTCTTTCCTGTCTCCTTTCTTTCTCTCTCTCTGTCCACTTCCCTCCCTCCCTCCTGCCTTCCTTTCATACTGGGGATTGAACCCAGGGGCATTCTACCTCTGAGCTATACCCCCAGCCCTTTTTATTTTGAAACAGGGTCTCGGTAGGTTGCTGAGAGTCTCACTACGTTGTTGAGGCTGGCCTCATACCCGCAATCCTTCTGTCTCAGCCTCCCAAGTACTGGGATTACAGATGTGTGCCACTGGATCATGCAATGAGGTGTTTCATTGACCCACATGGTGTTTCAAAACATTCCAATTCTGTCTCGATGTTTCAGAATGGGGAGGTTCACATAAAAATTAGGATTTCTTGTTTCTGTTGAAAAGTTGGAAGATCTGGGGAAAAATAGAAAAGGAATGGGGCTAGGAATATTGGGGGGTAGTCATTTTAAATAGTGGGATCAGGGAAGTGACATTAAGGCAAAACTGAGAGGAAGTGGGGATTGAATTTCAACAGATGGCTGGCCATGGTGGCGCATGCTTGTAATCCCAGTACTTGGGAGGCTGAGACAGGAGGATCGCAGGTTTGCAGCTAGCCTCAGCTACTTAGTGAGGCCCTCTGCAACTTAGTGAGACCCTGTTTCAAAATAAAGAATAAAAACTTGGGCTGGGGGTTGAGCTCAGAGGTAGAATGCCCCTGGGTTCAATTCCCAGTACGACAAAAAAAAAAAAAATTTCAACAGATGACATTGGGAGGCAAATTCAGATGATATGCAAGCCACAGCAGATGCTGGGGGGAGGGCATTGCAGGCAGAGGGAGCAGCAGGGGCGAGGGCTCAGGCACGTAGGGGACTGTAAGGAGGCCACGTGACTAGAGGGGTGTGAGCGAGGGGCAGAGAACAGAGGCGAGGCCAGGGGAGAGAGGAGCTAGAGGCCAGTGAGAACGTACTCTTGTGGCTTCATGGAGGCTCCCAGGTCTCTGTCTTAGCTGGGAAGTCCAGATGTGGGAACTGGGGGAGGGGTGGAGCCACGCGGGATGCATGCTGGGATGCAGAGCTCCATCCTGAACCCCTCCCTTTCATGGGACTAGGAGGAGTTTGTTCCTCCTGGCTCACTCTAGCTGAGAGGCCACCCTGCCTCCACGGCCCCAAGGGAGGGGGTGTCTCAGTAGCCGGAGCCCCTCCCCCACCGTGTATGATGAATGAGCAAGATGGATGGAGCTGGGTGGGAGCCCTCAGGCCCCCTTAGGTACCTGTCCTGGTTGGCTCTCACATCAGTGGGACCTGACCTGGCGTCCCTGGGGCAAGCCCTCTGATTTGCCTCCCAGGGGCACTCCATCTCCCCCAAAGCCACCTTGACCTCGGCTTCCACCACTCAGGAGACCCCTGTTGCTTTCGGGGTCCCTGGCTTGCTGCTCCCTCTCTTTACACGCAGCCAGCATGAACTCTCAGGCACCCAGCTCTGCCTCCGTCCCTGCCTGCCTCCCGGCTTCCTTGGGATAAAGTGGATCCTCTGCCCGCTCCCAGCCCTCCAGGGTCCGGCATCTGGGTGCAGCTCCGCCAGCCGCCAGCTCCTGCTGCCTTGGTCTGATTCGCCTTCCCTGGAGCCCTCTCATTCTTTGAGAGCCTAGAGAGGCAGTGCCTCCTGCAGAAAACCCGGGGATGCCCCAGGTGGGCCAGGACACCCCTCCCTTCCCCACAGTCCTGTTGCCTGGCTCCCCGCAGCTTTCTCTGCCATGTTGCTCTGTCTCCTGGTGTCTGCGGATCCCACTAGAGCTGCCTCTCACGGGTGCACTCTGGATCCAGCTCTGAGGAGCAACAAGGAAAGTCAGGGTCACACCATGGGTGTCTGGGCCCTCTTCCCACCTGTCTCATGGATTCCGGCGAGATCTAAATAACTTGCCCAAATCACCCAGCTGGTAAGTAGAGGAGGTAGCTCAGAACCTGCCTGGCGCCACAGAAAGTGAATTAATGAGCGAGTCTGTGAGCCCAGAGACCACACCCCCGGCCGCTGCCCTCCCTCTGTGCTGGAGCTTGGGAACCTCTGAGAGGCTGGTTCCCAGCCTCGGGGCTGTGGGGTCCTCATGCCAGCGTGGCCTCCCAGCCCACCTGCCCACCCGCCCCGCAGTCAGGCTTCCTTGGCGTTGGCCTCTCTTGAGCATCTGCTCTTCCCTGCAAATGTCGCCAGAGGGACCAAATTACCAAAGCCATGGCCTTTCCTCACCTCCTCCCCCATCCTCAGGTGGTTCCCAGCAGGGGCCCTGCTTCCTCCAAGCAGCTTTTCCCCTTGGCGTCTCTGCAGTGGAAGGAGGCTGGAGCCTCCTCTCCCCCTTGGCTGTGCGGTCTTACTCAGCAAGGCAGGCCTGTGTCCCCAGATCCAGCCAAGCACACATAGAAAATACTCGAAAAGCACCGCATCTGCACTGAACACACACAGACTCTCTTTTCGTGTCAGTCTTCCCTAAACAATACAGCATAACAACTATTTCATAGCACTTACCTTGTATTAGATATGATACGTGATCTAGAAATGACTTAAACTCTACAGGAAGATGTGTGTAGGTTGTATGCAAATACCACACCATTTTATATATGTGACTTGAGCATCCTTGGATTTTGGTATCTATGGGGGTCCTGGAACCCATCCGCCATGGATACAGAGGGAGGACTGTCTTTACTGAGCATGTGCTGTTCCAGGAGGCATTGGCGGGCAAGACAGACAACACCCCCTGCCTGTGTGGTATTCTCATTACAGAGGCAGGCAGACCAGACACAAAGACACCAATATGTGTCACCATTTTAAATAGTGCAGAGGGCAGGGAAATACGGTAGGGTGTAGGATGGAAGTGACATAGAAAAGTATAAAAGTGATTTATTCTTTTAAAAGACACCTCTTTCTCATGATATGGCCTGTGCCTCAGAACAATCTGGGGGGCTTGCTCACAGTGCACACCCCAGCCTCTTTCTATACCTGCAGCTGTAGATTCCTTGGGGACCAGCCCGGGAATCTGCATTTTAACAAATGTTTATACATTTGCCAACAGTTGTTGTCATGGAGATTCTTAACCAAGATGTTCCCAGGTGGTCAGTAGACAGAATTCAGGGGATCTTAGAACTTGGGGAGGGAGTAGAACACTTCACCTGGACTCTCACAGCCTCTAGCTGGCAGCTCACCTTCCCCTCCATGATGCATGGAGGTGACAAGTCTCTGTGGGCCTCGTTGCACCTGGGACTTTGTCACCAACGGAAATGGCAGACTTTTCCTGTCACTTAGAGGGTTTGCAGAGATCTTGAAATATCGCTTCCCTCCTCAGGACTTTGAAGTTACTGTAGTTATTAGCCTCACACTAGATCTTGCTATTTCATGCATTAATAAAGAAGCATATATATTAATATTATACGTTTTGTGTAAAACATGTTTTGATAACTCCATTTCAGTTTAATTGGCTTCTTTTGGAATTCTATGTATGTCTGCCCTGTGCATTTAGAAAGCAGTATTCGGAGGAGGAACCACAGGCTTCAATCGATGCTAAAGGGGTCTGTATCCTAGCAAAGAAGCAGAGAGCTGCCGCAGCGGGAGGCTCAGAGAGGCCAGGGTGCTGCTCCTGTCTCCCCTTACCAATGCTGTGTGACTTGGGCAAATCACTGTCCTTCTCTGTGCCTTAGTCCCCTACACTAATGACTCCATCTGGAGCCACTAGCCCCTTACCTCACATGCTGATTGCAAGGAAGCAGCCCGATGCGGAGTCTGGGTTTGGGGAATGTGCTTGGGGCAGTGACGGCTATTTTCAGGTGAGGTCTGGCAGGAGCCACAGGGGACCCAGGGAGGCAAAGGGCAGAGGCCAGACTCTGCCTGGTCTCGAGATCCTGGGCAGGTGCAAATACACATCACCTGGTGAGACAGCGTCTCCCCGCCGCCCCTCAGCCTGGCTCCATCAGGCTCAACCACAAGCTTCCTCCTCGGTCCTCTCTCAGCCTCGATGTTCTCATCTATTAAAGGCATCTGCAGCAGGCAGTGGGCTCTATCGTGAGCTAAGCCTGGTGTAGCCTCTTCACATGTCTCATCGAATCCTCGCAACCAGCCTCTGAGAAGGATGGGGAAATGGAGGCCCAGAGAGGTGAGCTAATTTGCTCAGTGCCGCACAGCAGGTCAAGAACGGCTAGGTTTTGCGCTACCACCTCGCAGCAGGGAAGCGGTGTCTTTCTTTTCTTCCCTCCGCGGTGAGCAGCCCCATGTCATGGTCACTGATGTGTTTTAGAGTTGAAGCAGGTGGCAGCTGGAGCGGGGGCCAGCAGGTGTCGGGGAGGCCTGCTGGGTGCAGGGCCTTTCCCAGCCTCCCCTGCTGGGTGCAGGGCCTTTCCCAGCTTCCCCTGCTGCCTCCTCCCCAGCCCTGTCATCTCTGTGCTCCCAACTGAACTGTCTTCCAGCCCTCATTATACAGGACCCTGCCGCACTCGGCACTCTCTCTCGGGTGGTTCTCTGGGCTATAGCTCTCAGCCTTTGTGGCAGGAACAATAGGGAGGGGTGGGGACTGTGGCAAACTAGAGATTTCCTGCCCTAGGGGAAGGGGGCAGCAGCCACCGGCTCCACCACTGTCTCTATGTGGGAATGTGGCTCTGGGTTGCCAGGTTTTCCAAAGCATCTAGATTTTCCTGTGATTTCGCTATTTAAAAATATTGATATGACAATTCAAAATTTTAAAAATACCACCTGGTAGGCCAGGTGTGGTGGCGCACGCTTGTAATCCCAGTACTTGGGAGGCGGAGACTGGAGGATCCAGGTTCGTGGCCAGCCTCAGCTACTTAGTGAGGCCCTCCGAAACTTTGTGAGACCCTGTTTCAAAGTAAAGTATAAAAAATAGGGCTGGGGTGTAGCCCAGAGGTAGAATGCCCCTGGGTACAATCCCCAGTTCTGAAAAAAAAATACACCTGGCCGGACGTGGTGGCGCACACTTGTAATCCCAGTACTTGGGAGGCTGAGACCAGAGGATCGCAGGTTCGCGGCCAGCCTCAGCCACTTAGTGAGGCCCTCCGCAACTTAGTGAGACCCTGTTTCAAAATAAAGAATAAAAAATAGGACTGGGGGTGTAGCTCAGAGGTAGAATGCCCCTGGGTTCCATCC
>PVJS01014482.1:0-40320 GCA_004027185.1 Glis glis
CCGCGAACCCGGATCCTCTGGTCTCCGCCTCCCAAAGTACTGGGATTACAAGCGTGCGCCACCACGCCCGGCTTGAAATGTCTCTAACTTCTATCTTCAAAGATTTTTGTTGTGGTTGTTGGATTTAGAATTCCAAATAGTAGTTTTTCTTTTCCTCGGGACTTTGAAAAGACATTCAATTGCCTTTGATTTTCCATTGCTGATGTTCATAATCAGTTGTCAGTCTAAGTGCCTGTACTCTCCATTTTCACTGGTTGCCTGCATTTATGATTTTCTCTTGATCTTTGATTTTTCTTAAAAATGTATGGGATTCATCTAAGGAGAGAATTTCTTTTTATTTATTCTGCTTCGGATTCCCTGGGAATTTTAAATCTGTGGATCATTGTCTTTGATCAGTTCTGAAAATTCTTAGTCATTTTCTGTTCACAATGACCTCTGTTCCCTTCTCTTTCTTCTCTTCTTCCAAGTTTTTAATTTCAGCTATTATACCTTTCATTCGTAGACGTTCTTAGTTCTTTCTTAAATCTACTATGACACTTTTGATAGTCTTCTATTTCCAGTAGTTACTTTCAAGTTTGTCATTTGTATTTTTAAACCTAAATATCTATGATGAGCATTGTAGGTTTAGAAATTGTGCCTGATGGCCACAATGTTTGAAGTATGTGTATCCATTTCTGCTGTCTGTGGTTTCTCTTAGTTCTTACAGATCTTTATATTATCATGTATTCTTATGTGCCTTGTAACTTCTGGTTGTTTTTTGAATGTAACTTACATGGGTTTCACGAGTGCTGGAATAGATGTACTCACCTACAGAGAGACTTTGTGGTGGTTTCTTCCAGGACTCCAATTATCCTACCCTTTGAGATTAATACAAAATAAGTCCAAGGATAAATGTGCATGAGGGCCTATAGCAGACACCATTGTCCCACTTAAATTCTTTCCAGTCTCTCCTACTTGTTCTGTGTTTTTGACCTCCAGCATTTTTTAAAAAACTGCTTTGCTTCTAATAGTGGATAACTGTAACATTCTTCAGAGGATTGTCTTTGGACTATTGGGTCTACCTTGTCCCCTGAAATAGCTGAACGTTTCTGGGAGTACATCTAGTAAGAGATGCCTCTAGTCAATGACTGACTGTTACAGGGATATCTGGGAGTTTACAAGCCCTCAGAGGAGTCTGTAGCCAGTGACTGATTGGTACAGGAGTATACAAGCCCCGCTTCCTTGCCCAGAGGTGGGGAAAACCGATGTGAAATTTATCCTTGAGAGCTTCCTGCAGGGTCAGGCTGAAGCAGCCACTCACCTGAGTTTTCTCCTTAGCTTGGCTTCTTCCTTCCCCCCATGCATTTCCCTTATCACCAGTTTCTCCTGATAGTGCATCCTTATCAAATCACTCACACTGAATCCTTGCTCAGGATCTGCTTCTTGAAGAACCTGATTGAAGATAAGGTCTGTCTGTAGCTAACACCTTCTAGAGACGACTCTTTAGATCCCCCCCCCCTTTCTGATCTGCTTAGCAAGACAGTTCTTTCCATCATTCCCAGTGGGCAGGTTGAGCTAGGTCTGATTTTTCTATTTTCCCTGAAGGTGTATCATTCTGGGATCACAAGTTAATATGAGGCAGGTCTTAAGTAAGATTCTCTACCTGGATTAACTCTGGATTCTATCTCTTTCTGTCTCTGTCTCTCTCCAGGCACAAAGATTGGCCCAGAGCATTTGTGGTACCTGCGATTGCCTCTTTGATGCCCTGTAATGCTGCTCATCTTGTTGGTTACAACTAGAGCACATGTCTCAGTGTCTCTTGCAGTGAGGCAGGAACCCATAGTCCATCAGTCCCAGCTGATGGAGTATGGGTAGAAGTAACAGTTGCCTCATCCAAACCTGGCCCCTAAAACACCTCTGAGCAATCCTCCACATATTTTCTTCTCTGTTGTCACCAGCTGGATACAGATGACTTAGGGAGGACTCCGAGGCCCTAGGAATGAAAGAGCCAATAGACCACAGAAGCTTGGTTCCCCAAATGACTCTGCAGAGATGAATTATCTCCACAATCCTCCTCATCAGATTATGATGGGAATAATAAATAAGTCTTCAGTGCTTAAATGACTAAAGATTTAGGATATTTGTGATAGTAATTGCAAAACCCTGAATACACCTAGATTTTTTTCCGTCATGGGCAATTTTCTTTGTATCACCTCATCTCTATCTCTCAACTCTAACCTGATTTATGAAATAATTTATTTGTTTAGCAAACATTTACTGGGTGCCAGCCACTTTTATAGGCACTGGTGATATAATAGTGAATGAAAAGCAGTCCCTCTTCTCACAGAACTTACATTCTATATAGTCATTTCTTTGCCATGGTAGAATCTTTCTTATTATTCTACTAATATTGAGCACATTTATCAGCCAATGATATGAAATCTTCCTTTTCCATTTCCAATAGGTATTTTCTTCAATATAGTACATTTTTCCTCTTTCAATTTTAGCTACTTTCAAGTTATATAGTAAGGCAAATTTCAGAATACTCAGACTATTTCCTGTTTTACTTCAATGAGGATAAGTCCACTTCTAATGTACTTCATTTATTTCTTCCCTATTCCTATATTTACCTGTTATCTTAACTTCTCACTTTTTCTTTCTTTCTGTTTTTTTTTTTTTTGTGGTACTGGGGATTGAACCCAGGGGCATCCTACCTCTGAGCTATACTCCCAGTCCTATTTTATTTTTTTATTTTGAAACAGGGTCTTACTAAGTTGTGGAAGACCTCACTAAGTTGCTGAGGCTGGCCTCAAACCTGTGATCCTCCTGTTTCAACCTCTCAAGTACTGGGATTATGGGTGTGTGCCACCACACCTGGCATTTTTCTTTGTTGTCTTTTTTATTGTCTTGATACAATTCCATAGGCTTTGATGTTAGAAAGTATCACCTGCTCTGCACTTTTTACTTATTTCCTTTTTAAATAGACTTAATTTTTTAAAAAGAGCAGTTTTAGGTTCACAGTAAAACTGAGCAGAAATTACAGAGTTCCCACATACTCCCTACCCCTACACATGCATAGCTCCCTCCATTATCAATATTCTAAACTAGTGGTATATTTGTTATAATTGATGAAACTACATTTATCAATTATTATCACCTGAAGGACATAGTTTACCTGAGGGCTCTCTCTTGGTGTTGTGCATTCTATGATTTTGGCCAATGTATAAGATATATATCCACCTTTATTACAGTGTCATGCAGAAGAGTTTTACTGCCCTAAAACCCTCTGTTCTCTGCCTATCCATCTCTCCCATCCCCTTAACCCTCGGCAACCATAATGTCTTCAATGTCATCGTAGTCTTGCCATTTCCAGAATGTCACATCGAATCACACAGTATGGAGCTTTTTCAGATTGGCTTCTTCACTTAGGAATATGCATTTAGGATTCCTCCATGTCTTTCCACAGCTCGATAGCTCATTCCTTTTTAGCACTGAATAATATTCCCTTGCCTGGATATACCACAGTTTATCCATTCACCTACCCAAAGACATAATGGTTGTCTTCAAGTTTGAGCAATTATAAATAAATCAACTATAAATATTCATGTGTGGGGTTTGCATGGACATAAGTTTTCAACTCATTTGGGTAAATACCAAAGAGTGCAATAGCTGGATTGCGTTTAACTTGGTAAGAAACTGCCAACCTATCTTCCAATGTGGCTGGACCATTTTGCATTCTCACCAGCAGTGAATGGGAGGCCCTATCACTCCACATCCCCACCAGCATTTGGTGGCCAATGGTTTGAATTCGGGCCATCCAGCTAGACGTGTGGTGCTGTCTCATGGTTGTGTTAGCTTGCATTTCTCTCATGACATGTGATATGGAACGTCGTTTTGGATGCTTGCCTCCTGTATGTCTTTCCTGGTGAAGCTTCTGTTTAGGACTCTGGCCCACTTTTAAGTTGGGTTGTTTGTGCTAAGGAATAGAAGTGATATGAAAATAATGACTCTGTCAGGATTGTTTGGGAGGGTAAACATGAGTGATAAGCCCAGTGACTCTCTTTTAAATGACACCATGTCCACATTCGAGCCAAGCTCACCTTTCTCCCACCTAGAACAATTGGGGACACTGAATCCTGATGACATCCGTGTGCCCTGAGTCAAGCCAAGCCGAGGACTTTTCAGTAAAGTATCCCATGAAGTCCTCTCGTGACACCAGTCTGCGCAGGTACGAGACCACCTCTCTCTAACTCTGCCTTACTGTGTTATTTCTCCTTGCTCAGGAGAACGCAGGAAGTATCGAGGAGAAATAACCTTTTGGGGAAACTGAATGTTTGTAAACCTTTACTCAGCGGCCCAGAGCACTGTCTATACAATGTCAGGCAGTTACATGCTTAGCAATACATGATCCAGCAGCCAGACGCAGCCAGGTCCTGATTCTATGGCTCCCTCACCGTGCAGCTGGGGCCAGTCACTTCCCCCCAAAGCCCTCAGCTTCTTGCTTTTAAATACACTTTTATTGGTGCATTTGTGACCATACATCATACTGAGGCTTTAGTGGGATAGAAACACAGATGCACACGGCACCTGGTGCCTTTCCCTCTTGGTCCTGCCCCGCTCCCTCCCCTCCCCGATCATAATATTGAAATTGGTATTGATAGCTTCACAAATGTACCTAGGATTGTTTGAACTGTTTCCTTCATCAAGTCCTCTCTTTTCCCTCCCCACCTCCCTCCCCCAATCCCCTTCTACTATTCTACTGGTCTCTCTGCTCATTTATCCGACGTCCCTTTTATTTCCTATTTTCTGTCTAGTTTTCGCCTATGAGAGAAGACATATATGATCTTTGACTTTCTGAGACTGGCTGATCTCACTTAGCATAATATTCTCCAGTTCCATCCATTTTCCTGCAGATGACATAATATTGTTCATCTTTATGACTGGGTAAAATTCCATTGTGTGAATATACCACAGTTTTGTCACCCGTTCATCTGTTGATGGACTCTGGAACAAGCCCTCAGTTTCTTTACCTATTAAACAGAGATGCTTAACGCTGCAGGGTCAAGATCCTGACTTCAGTGTGACTCTTGACTTAAACTCTAGTCTATGGGCTCTTCATTCTCTGTCTCTAAGCTTCATTCATTACCCATTCATTCGTTCGTTCTCCTTCTACCAGCTTTCTGTATAACCACCACATATTTTGGCAATTTTTAGCAGATATCAGAGTTCCCCTCCCCATGATATTGAATATATTCTTTAAAGAAAAGTATCTTTAATTATTTTTTGAAGGTTTTATGAGTGTTTTGTCCTTTGGGGTATGTTTTCTGGGGGATTGGGTTTTTGGAAAAGCCAGAGTGCTGCAGCAGAGAGAAAGACAGTTTGTCCCCAGTGGAAGTGCCTTCAATGATCTCTCTTTTTTTTTTTTTTGAGGTACTGGGGATTGAACGCAGGGGCGTTCTACCTCCGCGCTACACCCCTGACCCTATTTTTTTTATGCTTTATTTTGAAACCGGGTCTCACGAAGTTGCAGAGGGCCTCACTAAGGAGACAGAGAGAGAGAGAGAGAGAGAGAGAGAGAGGGAGAGAGAGAGAGAGAGCTGAGGCTGGCCGCGAACCCGGATCCTCCAGTCTCTGCCTCCCAAAGTACTGGGATTACAAGCGTGCGCCACCACGCCCGGCCTTGAATGATCTCTTTACAGCGCACACACCTGCACACACACACGCACATCTGCACGCACACACGCACCCATTGGGAGTTGAAATTGCAGAGAGTTAGACAAGCCATCAAGTTTCCAGAATGTTTGGGAAAGAGTCGATGTTCTTCAAAGTCCAAAAACCTTGGAGAGCTCAGATAGCTGTTGGGTTCCTTTTCTCCCCTCTCCTGAGGGCAGCCCAGGGTGACATCTCCTGGGACTGTGGAATCCAGGTTTCAGGAGAACATGCTCAGCAAGGTGCAGAGACCGGGCTCTCCCAGGAGTTGGGATGAGGTTTTGCTACTGAATTCTTCACTCTGCTGTGGTTGATCCTGTCAACTATAGGAATGTGGACATCTTATCTGGAGTTCTGTAACCTTCTAAAATGGGATAGATCTTTGGAAAATCACTCTAATCTAGATTTTCCTTTTCTCCTGAAGCGCCTCCTTATTACCATATTACCAACTCTAACGCTGGGGGGAGGGAGAAGGAAAGAAAGAGAGAGAGAGAGAGAGAGAGAGAGAGAGAGAGAGAGAACACAAATGAATATACTCACTTATCGAGAGGTTTGGACCATGGCTGATTTGAAATATTACCAACCTTGCATCTTCAGATTCGATGCACAACAACCAAGATGCTAATACTTTCCTTAGTTTAGAAAAAAAATCCTTTCACCCATCTCTTCTAGCTGAAGATTAGGAGAGAGGCTTTAAGAAGATTTAAAAAAAAAACTCAACTTCTGAGCAGCGGAAAAAATGGTTTGTGATTCAGGGGCTTCGGGCAATTCATCATGGAAATTGGGTTTCTTAGCAGACATCGTGTGAATCCTTTCGTCCCTGTCAACTTTTTAATACATTACATTGAGAATGTAAATCGTGTTGGTGAGGGGGAGAGAAGAAGAAAAAAAATGGAGCGAGAGAAAAGAGAAAGCTTCCTCGTTTTGGATTTAGAAGGAGGAAGCATGAGGCCTGTAATTCATATTAACTAAATAATAAAAAATTCTGTATACATAGATAGATATGCAGGTGTATTCCGGGGAGGAAGTAGGAAGAAGCGAGTGAGACAGGCTAAAATTGAAATCGTTTTTATCCTTTTGAAGGACCTTTAAATAGGTGCTCCTTAGAATTTATTTTTATTCCTTTAGTTTTAGTCTGTCAGGTTTGTTTCTTGAACTGGATGAAACAAGTCATTTCCCTGTCGCATCCCTTCCCCCCAGAGAGGCAGAAGACAAAGCTTTGAGGTTAGGAATTCCATGACACGGGAAAAGAGAAGGTAAGGTAAGGAAATAACTCATTAAGAGGGAATATTGATGAGATAGCTGGAGCTTCTGCCCCCACTCTGTGAGGATTAAGCAGAGCCCCTGGCCAGCCTCCTTACTACACAAGTGTTTCATTGACTGGAACTGCTTTATTCCCTCTAATTCAATGGTTCACATCCACTCAGAGCTTTGGGGATAAGATGACTAGGTGCATTGCTGGTTGGCCCTGTAGAATGTTCCTCTACCTATCTTTTCTTCAGCCAAACTCATAGTCTCATAGTCATTTTGATCCCCCCCCCGATACGGTTATCTCGCCAAAATTCTTGCAGAATTCCTTCACATTACTAAATTGTGAAAACCAGAATTCGGAATTGCTGAAATCATGTCATGTGCATGTAAGAATACTGCAATGAAATCCACTACTCTTTTAAATTAATATGCACCAATGAAAGAATAAAACCAGACAATCCTTCCCCCTAGCATCTCCCCTCCCCTTCTAGTCTGCAAGCTGTTTCGACACATGTCAGTGTGATGGTCCGTTATTCTTTTCTTCATTCATCATTTTACATGGGGGCCCTTCCTTCCTTCCTTCCTTCCTTCCTTCCTTCCTTCCTTCCTCCCTCCCTCCCTCCCTCCCTCCCTCCCTCCCTCCTTCCTTCCTTCCTTGGATTGAACCCAGGGACAACCTACCTCCCAGCTATATCCCCAGTCCGATTTTATTTTTTATTTCTCACTAAGTTTCGGAGGGCCTAGCTAAGTTGCTGAGGCTGGTCTTGAATCTAGGATCCTCCCATCTCAGCCTCCCAAGTACTAGGATTACAGGCGGCCACCACGGCTCCTGGCTGGTGTCACTCACTTCTGTCATGATACTTGAAGACTGGGTTCTCTTCTCTTGCTCTCTGTCACTAGCCCTCACGCTTCCAAAATAGTTAAATCATTACACTGTCCGTATTATAACAACCACACAGACATTGCCCCCCACTGAGCCAAGCAGGGACTGGGCTGTGGCTACCTTTGCTTTCTCATGTCACACTTTGCTTTTCTGAAGTTAGCGACGCATCTCACCGTTCTCAAACACTGTAGACGTCTATCAGCTCCCGGTTCTATCTTGTGCCCCGATAGAGGCCCCAATAGAGGACCGAGCTCCCCGGGCCGCTGAAGGAGAATGTGCTGCTATATCCTTTTTTTTTTTTTGCGGTACCGGGGATTGAACCCAGGGGCGTTCTACCTCCACGCTACACCCCCGGCCCTATTTTTTATACTTTATTTTGAAACCGGGTCTCACGAAGTTGCGGAGGGCCTCACTAAGGGGAGAGAGAGAGAGAGAGAGAGAGAGAGAGAGAGAGAGAGAGACAGGGAGAGAGAGAGACAGGGAGAGAGAGAGAGAGCTGAGGCTGGCCGCGAACCCGGATCCTCCGGTCTCCGCCTCCCAAAGTACTGGGATTACAAGCGGGCGCCACCACGCCCTGCTGCTACATCCTTTTCCCTTCCTTCTGTGCTGGGCCCCTCTACTCTGGATCCCCATGTCTTCCTTTTTCTGTTTCCTGTTTTGGTTGACTTATGTATTATTCAGCCAAAATACGTGCCCTAGTGGCTTCCTAAGGGTGGGTGTACACATGAGAAAAAATTTGAGCTTGGTGCCTGATGTCTTTGTTTTGCCCTTAGAATTCATTGAGGGCTTAGTTATTTATAGGACTGCAGGTTGCAAACCTTCCCCCTCAGATTTTTTTTTTTTGTGTGTGTGGTACTGGGGGTTGAATCCAGGGGTATTCTACCTCCGAGCTACACCCTCAGCCCTATTTTAATTTTTTCTTTTGAAACAGGGTCTCGCTAGGTTGATGAAAGTCTCACTACTTGCTGAGGCTGTCCTCGAACCTGTGATCCTCCTGTCTCAGCCTCCCAAGTACTGGGATTACAGGCGTGCGCCACCACGTCCGGCTTCCCTCAGATTATTGACAGCATCACACCACTGTTCTCTTGCTTCAGTTTTGTTATTGGAAATAGGTTGTCTTTTGGATTTTTATTTCTTTGACTGTCTCGGATATCTTAGGATATTCTACTTAACCCAATATTCTAAATCACTATAAGTGTGCTCTATATTCTCTCATTGTGCCGGGTGCTCCATGGGTCTTTTGAATATGAAAACTCAATTCTTCAGTGCTCACACATTTTCTCTGAGAACATACTACATTTTATTGTATTGCATCTGGATATCCTGGGTTATTTGTCCAATTTTTCTCATTAGTTCTCTCTTATCTTGAGTTCTTTGTCTTTTGTTCTACTTTCTGGATACCTTTATGACAGATATAATAGTATTTATATACCTGAGGTTATTATTTTTCAAGTTTGCTTCTGTGCAGGTCTAATTTAGTTTTTTCTTTTGAGTTTATTTCCTCCCTTCTCTCTTCCTCTTCCTCCTCCACCTCTTCCTCCTTCTCCTCCTCCTCCTCCTCCTCCTCCTCCTCCTCTTCCTCCTCCTCCTCCTCCTCCTCCTCTCCTCCTCCCTGTTTCTTGTTTTTGTGTCATCTCTGTCTTGAGTTGGAACAAAGGACTAGGCCAGTTCGAAGGCCTGTGACAGCAGGGCAGGGTGTACTCGCTGCGCTGTAATCAGAGAGCCAGCCGGCCACCTTCTGGAGGAGTCCCTGGGCGTTAGTAAGTGGGGCTCTTTTTTTTTCCCAGAGTTGTTAACTTCCTCTAGAGAGTGACCTTCCTGTTTCTTGCGGGGACACCTGTCTTCCTGGCTGCTCCTCAGTGCGAGGCAGGGGAAGGGCCTGGGGTCCCCGCAGTCTGCTCTATGGGCCTCCACCTAATCCCCTGTTTGCAGCTATACACTTAAGCCCCTGGCCTCTGAACAGAAGACTCCCTGCTTTATCTTCTCCAGAGAATAAATATTCTGTCTCCGGCTGGCATGGGGGATTAGGATGGTTGCCTGGCTGCCTGGGATGAGCTCGGGGTGGAAGCTTCAAGTTCTCTTTATACAGATCTTCAACCGCTTCCATGGTTTTCAGCCCCACATCTCACCGCTGCTTCCAAAGTTCCGAGTGCTTCCAAGGCCCCATCTCTTCATCTGCCTCTGCGGGACAAAGGGCTGTGCGTTCCACCTGTGTGACTCCTCTGTAGCCACGAAGCTGTTCCCTTCTCTGTGCTTCTAGAACATTCACCACTAGGAAGCGTCCATCTGCTTCCTGTCTCCCAAAGCCTGTTGGAACCGTTCTTCTGCCCTCTTGTACCGTCCCGTCCTTCTGGTCTTTGTTGGTGGATACTTAATTTTTTTATTTTTTATTTTTTTTTCGTGGTACTAGGGATAGAACCCAGGGGCATTCTACCTCCGAGCTACACCCCCAGCCTTCTTTTTTATTCTTTATTTTGAAACAGGGTCTCGCGAAGTTGCGGAGGGCCTCACTAAGTAGCTGAGGCTGGCTGTGAACCTGGATCCTCTGGTCTCAGCCTCCCAAGTACTGGGATTATGAGTGTGCGCCACCAAGCCCGGCTCATTGGTGGATACTTAAAAACATCCCTTTGCTTTCATTTAGATGGGGTTTGGGGCGGGGTGGGGAGATCAGGGGGTGCGGTGACTCCAGACAGCCTGGCCTCGTCTTCTCTAGGTTGCTGCAGTTTGTCTCTGACTCGGCTGGTGGGCGAGGACCCTGGGGCTGGAACCGAGGTGGGTGTCAGTCTCAGAGACCCTCCCAGAGCTCTGTGCACAGAGAGCGCATCCGAGAACGAAGTCACAGAGCGACCAGGTGCCCCTGGAAACCCAGCCTCTTCTGCTTTTGAAGCTTCAGTGTCAAGATGACCAGGCAGAGGAGTTAGGGGTCAGCAGAGGGGTTTGGCAGAGATGAACTATCTTAGGATTCATCTTCCTTCTCATTGGTGGGATTTTTTCATACCCCAGCCCAGAGCTATAATTAAAAACGACCAGCTGGGTGCACTGGCATGCACCTGTAATCCCAGTACTTGGGAGGCTGAGACAGGAGGATCGCAGGTTTGAGGTCAGCCTCAGCAACTTAGTGGGGCCCCAACAACTTAGCAAGACCATTTCCAAATAAAAAATAAGATAAAGTAAACTAGGGCTGGGGATATTGTTCAGAGGTAGAATGACTCTGGGTCAATCCCCAGTAACACACACACACACACACACACACACACACACACACACACACACTACCACCACCACCACCAAACCCCCCTGACATTGGACATCTTTGTGTTCTCTACAAATTGTTTAAAGTTTCACAAGAAAAAAATTAAAGAGGATCACAGAAAGTTTTCGGGCAAAGAATATTCTACACCCCCCCTTTCCGCCACCTCCACTGGGGGGGCGGACAGGGAAGGGAAGCCGGATCGTGGCTGCTCCCAGCAGCAGCCATCCAGAAGAGAATCTTGATTTCATAAGCCCCGTTTCAGCATAAATTATCGCGTGTTTAGCTTGTCAATTTGGATAATCTCGGCCCCGGAATGGATTCAGGGGGTCTTAAATGATCTGGGTTGGCTCTTCACGGAGTCTGAATTTGCAGATAATTGCCAGAGCTCTTGTGGCTGTGTAAACTTGTTATCAATTGCCCTTTTAAAAGTCAGCACTAAAATAATCATTCCCATGAGCAAAACCCATTACCAACCTTAAATTTGGGAGCATAAACACATTGAGCGCTAGGGAACGAGGGTGGGGGGTTCCATCATGGCTGCATCTGCGAGAGCGCACGGGAAGCCGGTGCTGCAGCAGGAGGGCCCCTGTGTGGCTGAGCCTCAGGCCCGAGCTGGGAGTCGCACACCTCCTGGGGGCCAGGGACTGCTGACCCCTGGTCATCTCTCATGCGCCCACCCTGTGCAGCCCACTGGGCACAGATGCGGTGTCCTCTGTGTCACCAGTAGCTTGAGGCT
Organism: Glis glis; assembly: GCA_004027185.1. NCBI lineage: Eukaryota > Metazoa > Chordata > Mammalia > Rodentia > Gliridae > Glis > Glis glis. The sequence goes on from PVJS01014482.1 coordinate 11,812, forward strand.
ATCCCTGTCCCATCTCTGGCTTCAGCGGTTCTCCAAGTCTAGTCCCTTCTTAGGTCAGTTTTGCTTCATCCTGTTTGGCAGGGACCCCCTCATTGACAAAAGAAGGACCCCATGATCAGACTGAAGGGGCCATCGATGCGGTAGTGGGAAGTGGTGGCCACACAGGCCTGAGCCTGGGTTCCTGTTGCTGACCCTGGATAGCTCAACTGCTCTGGGGCTGAATTTCCTCTATCCCCCCCAAAAACGGTGTTAATGCCTATTCTGCAGTGTGTCTGAATTGTTGTAAAAACTAAACTTTAAAACTAAAACTATTTTATAAACAGTAAAATATGCTGGGCATGGTGGTGCATGCCTGTAATCCCAGTATTTGGGAGGCTGAGACAGGAGGATTGCAGGTTCAAGGCCAGCCTCAGCAACTTAGTGAGGCCCTCCGCAACTTACCAAGACCCTGCTTCAAAAAGAAATAAAAAGGGCTGGGGATTTAACTCAGAGATAGAATGCCCCTGGGTTCAGTACCTGGTTCCCCAAACAAAAACAATAACAATATTTATAATAGCAATATAAATCATTACCTCAAAGCATGAAGGAACCCAACCTCAGACTAAAATTTGGTTTGTTGAGTTTCCAGGCTGCCTAGAATACTTGTTTCCCAACCTCTTGAGTTCAACTGGTCTCATGATAAAAAGTTTATGCCCATTGTTTTGTTTGGCTTGGGTCTCGCTCCTTATGGGCAATGGGTGATTTCTTGTATCCTTCTCGGATAATCTGGTTTATAGAATTTAAAGACAGCCCATGTTATTTTCCTTCATGATTTTCTCTGAAGGGAGACGATGTATTTACAGTGTTCTCTATGTTTCTCCTTGAGGAGAAGATGAGGCAGACCCTCCAGCTCCTCTTCTATTCCCGGCAGTGGCTCTCCTGATCTCTCACTTTGCTGTTTTTCTCATGACCATTCTCCCTCCATCTTTGAGTGAACGTGTCATCTTTTCACCACTGTGACCAAAATACCTGACAGAAACCACTTAGAGGAAGAGAGGCTGATTTTGGCTTGTGGTTTCAGGGCTCAGTTCATGGTTGGCTGGCTCCAAGGCAGAACCATTATGGCGGCATGGCGTGGTAGAGAAACGCTGCTCAGCTTATGGCAGCCAAGAAGCAGAGAGAGAGAGAGACAGGAGGGACTAGGGACAGATGCAGTCTCCAAGGCCGTGCACACAGTGACCTACTTACTCCAGTGATGCCTCGCCTGTCTACAGTTACCATCCATTAATCCATTCAAATTATGAATCCATCAAATGGATTAAACCACGGATGAGGTTAGAGCCCCCATGCTCCAATAATTTCTTAAAAACCCACCTCTGAACCTTGCTGTATTGGGGACCATACTTTCACACATGAGATTTGGGGAACAATCTCCCACGATACTCTCAAAAGATGATCTGGCTTCCAAGAGGGAATTCCCTCATCTCCATGCCTGTCTGCCAAGGCTCCGTGGTGGAACAGAGAGGAGGCCAGAGTGGTTGGAATGGAAAAGAAAAGGAAGGGCAGAGATCCGGCCTGATGAGATCATGTTACAGCAAGGACTGTGACCACAGCTCAGTGTGATGGGTTGCGAGGTTGTGAGCAGGGAATTGCTCAATTCTGATTTCTGTTTTTGCAGCAGTACACAGCTCATACTGACTTCTCTGCTGAGCATGGAGGAGGAGAGCCGAGCAGAAGCAGAAAATCCATTAGGAAGCTGGGGCGGTCATCCAGGTAAGCAATGGTGGTGGGTATCTTTAGTCCAGTCCCACATATCCAACTGCTTGCTGGACATACTTGCTTGACTATCCCAGTTATTGAAATAGCATCCTATCAGAAATGAGGCTCTTTCTGGAACGGCTGCTTTTTTTGGGGGGGGGGGATACTGTTCTCTGAATTCCCTCAGGCTGAGACCTGACTGCATCATTGATTCCCCTCCCTTCCTTATCTCCTCCGTTCTGCCAGCAAGAAGGTCCTATTGATACTTCCTGGACATCACTCAGTCCCGTGACTTCTCTCTATTCTCCTGGCCATGCGTCATGTCGATTCATGGGACAATTGCAAGAGTCTCTGTTCTCATTTTCTCATTCTGATCTCACCCCCCCTTTACCCTAGTCTCTCCTCCGGGATAGCGCCTGATCTATCTTTATACATTCCAAAGTAGCTGAGCTTTTACTAACCACACTCTCACAAGCCCCACCCACACAATGACACTTGTCTCTGTACATTGTCACATCGCCTCCCCAAACAGGACCCTACCTTGAGAACTCAGATGAAGATTGTAACATTTTCAAAAGGTTTTTATGGGGTGGGAGGAGATGGTCCCATCACACCAGCTGAGTGAACCTTCCTACAGATCTCCAGGAAGCACCTAGCTATGCCCAAATTCCTCTTCCCTCTCAGCAGCTGGCTGGCTCAGATCCCCTTTAACCTCTTTAGCAGACAAAAGCTAACTTAACAGGAACCAGACCCCAACCCAGCTCCTCACCTAGCTACAGAGTTGTCATGTCTCTGGATATTATGAATTTGACCAGGATACTTCTCTGATTAAAAAATAAAAACTAAGCCAGGCCCAGTGGTGGTGCACACCTGTAATCCCAGTACATGGGAGGCTGAGGCAGGAGGATCACAGGTTTGAGGGCAGCCTCAGCAATTTAGCAAGACCCACAGCGACTTAGTGAGACCCTTTTTCAAAATAAAAATTGAAAGGGCTGTAGGTGAATCTTGGAGGTAGAATGCTCCTAGGTTCAATCCCCAGTACACACACACACACACACACACACACACACACACACGCCCCAAACAACCCCAAACAAAAACCCCCAACCCCCCAAAATAACCAACCAGCCAACCAATAAACACAGATACCCCCAAATCCTTAAGTAGATGACTTCTGCTCTGGGGATAAGGACCAACTTAGTCTGGAGATCTTGCCTGGCCTGCCTTGTCTTCCTTTCCTCTTTCTCCCTGCACACCAGAAGTACTGAGTGAAGCACTTAAATCCTCTGGAACAGCCAAATTCTCTGAGTCTCCTCCTTACATGCTGCTGGTTTCCCCCAGGACCCCACCCCTCTGCTGCTTGCTCTTCAGAACTTTACCCAGGAAGTCTTCTACTTGCTAGCTGGGTTAGGGTTTTGTAGGATCGTCCTGAGCCTGTGTACTTGTGGGCTGTCCTCACTAGTTCACAGGCTGTGCAGGGACAGAAGCAGTGTCTCCCTGATCGCTGGCTCCTCTGTGCCTGGCACAGGACAGGCCACAGGTGAATGAATGAACCATATGGAAACCTGGACAGCAGAGAACAGTGTGGCCAGACATTCAGACAAAGGAAATGTCCTAACAGGGCGTAAATGATCTGTGTTTAAAGAAGCCATCCATGATGTTGTAAAAAGCAAAGCACAGTTTGTTTCAGTGGCACCGTGTAAAATACTTTGGTTTGCGAACTGTGAAGCAAGAGTGACAGGTTCGTGGTGTTGCAGATACTGGCCCCAGCAGGAACAGACCATGTGGCTGCAGCAGCCCATCTTGGCGATGCCAAAGAACTTTGCCTGGTAATGTGTGAACTGTGAAGGTTTGGGGTCATGTGTTTTGATAGGAAAACATAGTTTTAAAACAATAACATGCGATGGTGAGATTATGATGTAGAATGCCTGAATTTCTTCGTCTATGTAAGAGAAAGCATAAGTCAAGGTTGGTGTCTAGAAAACGCTGGGACTGAATTGGCTTTCCTTCCTCATTATTTTGTCCTCTTAGGATTAAGATACGTAAATTCTGGAAGTATTGACCAAGAATAGATCAGAGCCAGGTGTGGTGGCTGGTAATCCCAGTACATGGGAGGCTGAGGCAGGAGAATTGCATGTTTGAGGACAGCCTTAGCTATGTACTGAGATTCTCAGCAACCTAGCAAGACCCTGTTTCAAATAGAATGGGCTTGGGGGTATAGTTTGGAGGTAGAATGTCCCTGGACTCAATCTCCCCAGTACCACACACAAAAAACACAAACAAACAAACAGACAGAAAAACAAGAATAGCTCAGGTCCCAGGTGTTTTGGGGTAAATTATCTTCATGTCCTTCCCTTACACTGCCAAATGTGTGGAACAATTGCTGGTTCCACTGAAGACCTCTCTGTGCTGGAGAGAAAGTTCTTGGCATCCACAGTGCTTATGAGCTTCTGTGCACATTTCTCTTCTCCCTAAATCAGTTATGCTTTAGTTTTCTCCTTAGATCTTTCTTATAGCTTTCTCCTTGCTCGGGTCCAGCTCCCTCACCTGTGGGGCCCTGTGCAAAACTAAGGGTTTCAAAATGCCAAGCAGAGCATTAGACCAGCTGTAGGGCCCTTGAGTGCAGGGCACTGTGCGTGTCCACAGGTCACGTGCCCATGAAGCTGGTGCTGCCCTCAGCCACTGCGGGCATTTGCTGAAAGAGTCTCAGCACCGAGGATCCAACAAGAATGAGACACGGTTAGACCCTCTGATAATAGTACTAACAATCAATAGAGCAGTGATTGTGGCAATGAGGAGAAAACCAGCGAACGACACTGAGCACTTATGAGCCAGGTACGGTACTAAGCGCTTTTGTATGAATCACCTCCATTATTCTTTGCAGTTTTAAGATGTGGAAACTAGCTGAGCATGGTGGTGTACACCTGTAGTACTTGGGAGGCTGAAACAGGAGGAGCGTGGGTTCGAGGACAGCCTTGGCAACTTAACAAGACCCTGTTTCAAAATTAAAATAGGGCTGGGGAATCACAAAAAAAGAAGGGACATATGTCTTCATTAATATGCGCAACCTAGGGAGTAGTGGGGACACAAAAGGGACTCCAATGACAACAGAGAACCCTCAGTGGTGCAAGGGAAGGGATACAAGGGAAGGGGAAGGGCAAAAAAGAAGTGAATCTATGGAATTACTATCATAAACAATGTGTACATATGAGATTATACCAACATCATTCTCAGTGCTACATGTGTGTGGGGGGGTGTATTTCAGAGGTAGAATACCCCTGAGATCAATCCTCAGTAACACACACACACACACACACACACACACACACACACACACATTCACACATACACACATAAATAAATAAATAAATAAGTAAATAAGTAAATAAAATAAAATGTATGTGGAAAATATTTCAGGGAGGCTAAATGACCTATTAGGTGTTAATTACAATTTGGCAGTGGAATTGGGTCTTAAGCCTAGGCTTGTCTCTCTTCTGAGGTTTTGGCCTTTTGTAAGTTTGCATACCCTCTTGCCTTCTTCCAAACGATTCCTTTTATTCTGGCTTTCGGGTTCTCTAGAGAATTCTAGATATTTTCCTTCAAAGCCTCCCACTCTCTTATAGCCCTCTGCCCCCAAATCCCCTTCCCAGCCTCCTCTGTGAGTCCACCCCTGAGCTTGTGGCTCCCTCTGCCCTCCTCCTGGATGATGAACCCAGCTGCAGAAACATCTGGCCTGGTTGACATCCATGTGCTGCTGCCAGCACCCAGCATCCCGTGCTCTGCCTTTCTCTAGGTTCTGGGTACCTTGTGAATGGTGGCATCATTAGGATGAGTCTAAAAAGAATGGCTACTGCTTCATTCAGACTGTGTTGGCCATCCCAGAGCCCCCTTCCGAAGCTTCTTGACAACCTATCTCCCTTCAGGGACAGGTGGAGCCCAGTTGGAGCATGCTCCCAGATCTCTGCCTCTGGTTCCTGGGACACCCTCCTGCTCTTCCTTGCATAGTTGAAGGATGCATCCCTGTGAGGAGATCACTTTTGCATTTATACCGCCAAATCCCTGTTCAAATATCGGGATAAAACATTCCATGACAAGGGATACAAATGCTTTATAAAAGACTTTCAGGAAGAGTTTATGTTAGAAACAGCTTAAAATGTGCAGGTTGCTGGAGTGGCAAAGGATGTAAATTTCAAGTAATACCTCGCCAGCAGCTACTGCCGAAAACGCGGAACTGGAGGGAAGATGTCTCTAGGAGTCAAGAAGAAAGCTACTTTCATTGAAGAATAATGTGAGTCATGGAATTTTCACACTTTAGTGGCATGATGATTTTTTTTTTTCTTTCTCTGCTTCTGCCAAATGAAAGAAAGGGAAGGAGACTGAGAGGGAACCAGAGAAGAGACACTTTCCCATCCTTCTGATGGTTCTTTCTCATGGCTGAGGAAGAAGACAGAAGTCCCCAGAAACTGTAGGACCTGGCTCAGAGGGGCTATTGACGCATACACTTCGGAATCCTCAGAAATGCTTCCCAGGCCCTGATGGGACTTGATTCCATGATAAAATACCAGGTGAAAAGTGTAAAAGAGTAAAAAACAAAACAACCCCCCCAAAAAAAAACCACCCCCCACCCATGAAAAGCCAGGCTGTACCCTATAGCCCAGGGGTGTAGCAGGTTGCCACGACTATATTATGTAAGTACACTTGATGTTTACACAATGATAAAATAGCCGAATGTTGCATTTCTCAGAATATGTCCTGGTTGTCATTAAGAGGTGCAAGACTGTACACATCACATGGGCTGAACTGTGTATGTAAAGCAACTAGAAAGTGAATGGGCTCTGTAATGGTTAGAAAACCAAGATGGCCGGAGTCACCGGCTGCACGGTGCCCATCTCCAGTTGCTTTGTACCCACGAAGCTCATCTCCTCTCTAACTGGGAGTGCAGAGAAAGTGCTGTTCAATAGGATCAGGCTGAATTCCTCCCTCACTATCACGTTCCTTGCCTCGCCACGTTAACGAACTTAATAAATGAACACACACTTAACGAAACTTAAGTGTTAGCACTCATCTACTGCTGGAAAAAAAAAAAACAAAAACGGTTCCTTAATTACACACTGGTGATTCTTCACACTCACCCCCGAGGGAGATGGGAAAAGGAGTGTAGTATTCTCATTTTTCTGGTGAAGAAATCAAGGCCTGATGCCCTGTAAATTATCTGGCAAACGTGTGGGCACAGCCGTGGGGCAACCACTGCGCCTCTGGTGTCCGGATCTTATCTGATCTTTTTAGCTATGCTGCCACTCCAGTTAACGTCTTTGTCTGCCTGTCAGCTCTGCCCACCATGGTCCCCACTGAGGGGTCACCCGACCCTGTAGACTTCCTCTGCCCACCCTGTGTCAGGGACCTGCCATCTTGGTGGCCAACCCAATGACACCGACACTGGCTAAGCTATGACCCTCTTTGGGCAGGTTGCAGGAACAGAGAGGGGGAAGCAATAGAGGTCTGATCTCTGCAAAGAGCACTGTGTGTCATTGAGAACTGTCATTTTAGCTGGGCGTGGTGGTGCACACTTGTAATCCCAGTACTTGGGAGGCTGAGACCAGAGGACCCAGGTTCGCGGCCAGCCTCAGCTACTTAGTGAGGTCCTCCACAACTTAGTGAAACCCTGTTTCAAAATAAAGAATAAAAAATAGGGCTTGGGGTGTAGCTCGGAGGTAAAATGCCTCTGGGTTCAATCCCTAGTACTGCAAAAAAAAAAAAAAAAAAAGAACTGTCATCTTTGCTCTTGCTGGGGTATGAGAAAAGGTTGTCTAGCCACACTCTTGACTTTCTCTCCAGAGGTGTTGTTCTGACAGTGAATATCCTCGTTGTCTTTGGCCATCTGGATTGGCCAAAAAATTTCCAAATAATTAAGTCCTAGTTCCTTAAAAAAATAGTTCTTCCCTCGATTTTTCTCTTTCTTCTTGCCCTGTGCTCAGAGAAACAAGAAGAAATGAGGTTGCACTTTCAATACATTTTTAGAAATCTCAACTAAATATCCATGTTTATTACTTACAAGTTCTGCTTCCACATAACCGGAGGACACGATTCACTAAGCTTTGTGTCACCATATAACAAGAACCCACTTCCCTCCAGTTTCCAGTAAGACACTCTTTATTTCCTTCTGCGTCCTCACCAGCAGCACCGTTAGCATTTGTACTCCTAGCAACGATGTGTTTATCTTTTATTTTTATTTTTTGGTACTGGGGATTGAACCCAGGAACATTCTAACACTTAGCTACACCCCAGTCCCTTTATCATTCTTTAATTTTTGAAACAGGGTCTCGTTAAGTCGCAGAGGGTCTCACTAAGTAGCTGAGGCTGGCTGCGAACCTGCGATCCTCCTGTCTCAGCCTCCCGAATACTGGGATTACAGGTGTGCGCCACCACGTCTGGCTCAACATTGTGTTTATGATGATTTGGTATTCTCTAAGAGGTCGTAGGCTTTCTGTACCATCCTTCTCTCTTCCTTCTGAACCCCCGCTGGCAGAGTCCTTAGTATCCGTATTTCTTTCTTTCTTTCTTTCTTTTTTTTGCTGTACTGGCGAGGTACAGCATGGTAGGTATTCCCTCATTACTCTCTGTTCGTTTCTAGAAAACTTTGTACGTGTCTTTTGTGTGTGTGTGTGTGTGTGTGTGTGTGTGTGTGTGTGTGTTACTGGGGATTGAACCCAGGGGCATTCTACCTCCAAGCTACACCCCCAGCCCTATTTTTTATTCTTTCTTTTGAAACAGGGTCTCACTGAGTTGCGGAGGGCCTAAGTAGCTGAGGCTGGCTGCAAACCTGTGATCCTTCTGTCTCAGCCTCCCAAGTACTGGGATTATAAGTGTGTGCCACCATGCCTGGCTGTACATGTCTTTCTCATTTTCAAAGATTGCTAGTATTTCTCCAAATCCTGCTCTCTTCCTCTTCCTTGGCAATAGGACTGTGGCATAGCATATAGGTGCCCAGGTACTCTACCTTCCCAGCATTCCTTGTGGGAAGGTATGGCATGCAAATTCTCTCCAATGGATGCAAATGGAAGCAGTCGTGCCACTTTCCGGGCCTGGCCCACGATACCTCCCATGGAGTACCAACCATGGTGTCATGGCAGCCATTTTTGAAGATGGCGGACTCTTTTTGTCAATATAGTGGAGAGCCATCTGTTTTGGACTATTGCTGAGGAATACTAGCTTCTGCTTTGTTTGATCCGGTTGCAATTTACCATAATACACAGTTATAACAAGTTAGAACACATTTAAGTCTTTATTCTTTCTTTTTTTTTTCGGTGTTGGGGATTGAATCCAGGGATATTCCACCTCTGAGCTACACTCCCTGCCCTTTTTATTTTATTTTATTTTATTTATTTATTTATTTTTTTTGCGGTACCGGGGATTGAACCCAGGGGCGTTCTACCTCCACGCTACACCCCCGGCCCTATTTTTTTTATACTTTATTTTGAAACCGGGTCTCATGAAGTTGTGGAGGGCCTCACTAAGTAGAGAGAGAGAGAGAGAGAGAGAGAGAGAGTGAGAGAGCTGAGGCTGGCCGCGAACCCGGATCCTCCAGTCTCCACCTCCCAAAGTACTGGGATTACAAGCGTGCACCACCATGCCCGGCTCCCCTTTTTATTTTGAAACAGGGTCTCACCAAGTTGCTGAGGATCTTGCTAAGTTGTTGAGATGGACCTCGAATCTGCGATCCTCCTGGATTACAGGAGTGTGCCACCACACTTGGCTTAAATATTTATTTATTCTTAATCAAATTCTTGTCTCTTGTTGAACTATGAATAGACCCCTTTCTTTAGTCATCTATTTAACCCCATGGCACAAAGTAGGTTTTCAATAAATACAAATTGAATGAATGAGTGAATCAGTTGCATGTTTATTTGGAAAGATTCTTTTTTCTTTTTTTTGCGATACTGGGGATTGAACCAAGGGGCATTCTACCTCTGCACTACACCCCCAGCCCTATTTTTTATTCTTTATTTTGAAACAGGGTCTCACTAAGTTGCGGAGGGCCTCACTAAGTAGCTGAGGCTGGCCACAAACCTGGATCCTCCGGTCTCAGCCTCCCAAGTACTGGGATTACAAGCGTGGGCCACTACACCCGGCTTGTTTGGAAAGATTCTTGCTGCTTCTCCTAGACCAGTTCTTGGTGACATCGCTCCCCTTCCAAGGGAAAACAACGAGACGAGGCGAGGAGTTACATGTGAGCGCGCACACCAAGTCCCAGGTCTGTTTCCCACTTAGGAAACACAGTCCATTTTCTCACCTGATAAGTCTGAGCCCAGAAGGTGCAGATTCCATGGCCTCCTGGCCTCTCGGGTGATGAGGGAGGAAGGAATGGGCTCCACACGATCGTTTCTCGTGGGGTGGCCATTACCACTTCGAACCAAGTTCTTGTGAAACTTCAGGCCTCCTGCCTGGAGAAGAGTAATATTTTTCCTCCCACACTAGAAGTTAAATGGGCCCAGTGAGATCCAAGGAGCTTAACAAATCCCCGGCTTTGTCGCAGCGAAGACCTTTGCCTAATGCAAGGTCTTATCCTGCAGATTGCTTGGGGCCAGCAGATAGCCTGGTTAATCTGAGCGGCTCCCTCTTCCCCACAGTGCTCACCGAACTGGGCTTTTTGTCTGCAAATAAAATGGTCCCGAGCTGGGTTGGTCGCCATGGTAACCATATCAGGAGCCCTTGGGCTCTCTGTCTTCCTCTGCTGACAGCTCCGGCACAGTGAACCCCCTGTGGGGTGTGGGTGCCTCAGTCCCCAACCTTCTGGAGTCACCTTCCCGAGAAGGTGCAGTTCATCAGTCTGTGAGGGACAGGGGTTCCTGGTTACCCGTTCTGGTACATGGCTCTCTGGTCACACGTGGCTTGCCTAGATAATGATTTTGAGGAACCCTCATTAATTAGCTTTCCAACCAAAGTCCCTCTGGATCGGGGACAGTGGCCTTTGACGTCCTCATCTTCTTCAGCCAGTTCAGGCTTTCTGAGTCTGGACTTATGATTCCTTGGTAGCTTTGGAATGGTAGTCCAACTGCACGGAGACAGATTCCTGCGTCTTGGGCTCCAGAAGAGCATCTCTGTAGCTGTCTCCAGGTGAGGGACATGGCTCGGTTGGTTCCTTGGCTCCTTCCCGGGTTCAATCTGCTGTTCACCACAGGCATCCTGGAGGGCCCGCTGGGCTCTCGCCTCAGCCCTCCTGCCGGGATGGAAGGCCGTGCTCACCATGGTGGTCGGGGGACGGTGGGGTTGGCGCTACTGATGCAAGTTAAAGCATCATTACTCTTCCATTCCCGACCGGCAGCCTTGTTTCCTGTACATCAGGATGTCTGTGTAACTTACAAAGTAGCCATTCATGTACCACAGGTTATCTCAAGCTCAATTCTCTTTTCTACCTGGCACCTCAAGTTGTGTATATTTAAAATCGAGACGGGCGTGGTGGCGCACGCTTGTAATCCCAGTACCTGGGAGGCTGAGACCGGAGGATCTGGGTTCGCGGCCAGCCTCAGCTACTCAGTGAGGCCCTCCGCAACTTCGTGAGACCCAGTTTCAAAATAAAGGGTAAAAAATAGGGCCAGGGGTGTAGCTCGGAGGTAGAATGCCCTTGGGTTCAATCCCCGGTACCGCAATAAATAAATAAATAAATAAATAAATAAATAAATAAAATTGAACTTGATCGTATCTAGTGTGGACTGCTTTGATGACAACCCAACTGGTCCATCCATGGCTACTCTTCCTCCTGTAAATCTCTCTCCAACGAGCAGCCAGAGAAGCTTCTTAAATGTTCACAAGATCATTTCTCAGGCCTAATGCCTCCAGGGCTCCTCTTCTCTTGGGATAAGGATGTGGTGGGCAGGGCCCCGACTCCGTTCCAGCCGACGCTGCGCTCTCTCCTGCTGGCTCCCAGTGCTCCAGCTACGCTGGCCGGATTTTGGTCACTCTCTGCACTGGGCTCATTTCTGCCGCCTTTTCGTCTTGATTCTTTCTTCATCTAATTTGTTCTTAGACACCTTTCAGATCTTGATCCAAGTGTTTTTTTTTCAGGGGTGTTTCCTGGTTCCCCTAGACAAGGCCAGGTTCCCCTATGCCGTGCTGTCACGGCCTTTGGAGATACATGTTCCTTCACAGGATTCATCTCTGTGGGTAATTACGCATTGTTTGTGTGATCATCTCTCCAGAGTGCAGCTTCTTTATTGGATTGTGAGGTCCAGGAGAACGGAACGGGGCTGTGATTGTTCACCATTGTGTCTCTGTACCTAACACCATGCCTGAACACAGTAGGTGCCAACTAATGTCTATTGAATGAATACCTGAATCTTCACAGTCACTGGCAAAGTACAACAGAAATCCCTCAGTCTCCACCATCTGCTGATTAAAAGTCACAAAAAGTTTAAACTCTGATGTTAAAGCCTGAGGTATTGCTATCTCCATATTCTCATTCATATTCTCTCTCTCTCTCTCTCTCTCTCTCCATTCATACTGGGGATTGAACCCAGGGGGATTTCACCTCCAAGCTACACCCTCAGTACCTTTTAAATTTTATTTTGAAACAGTCTTGCTAAATTGCTGAGGCTGGCCTCAAACCTGGGATCCTCCTCTCTCAGCCTCCCAAGTTCTGGGATTACAGGTGTGTGCCACCACACCTGGCTTCCATTCTTTTTATGAGGTTCAAATGGGTGCAGAGGGATTCGGGGCATTTGGGGGTGCACAGAGGAAGGTCATCAAAGCTTCTGGAGGTCTGACCTTCTGCAGCAGTAGAGTGTAAGGTTTCAGCCTGCCCCTGCAGCTGGCCTTAGCACCTCATGTAAAACACACACTCGTCCATCTGCCTCCTCCCCACTGCCTCCCATGCAGGTGGCTGCCTCTCCTCTGAGCTCCCACAGCGCCCCGTGCTTATTGATGTCTGAGAGTTTCATGGTGGTCTTATTACAATTGCTTTTTTTCTGATGTGTTTATTAGAATTGCTTTGTAATTCTTCTAGTATTCTGCAAATGTCCCTTTTCATGCCTCTGTGGCCCGGATCCTGGTACACTGTGCTTAGTTGGTTTCTGTTGGTTCTTGACCTCAACTGCACGTTAGAATCAGGTGGGCGGCTGTTGGTGCATTCTGAATTCTGAGACCATTGGTTTGGGGAGAGACCTGGATGTCTGCATTTTTCAAGTCTCACTGATGATTATAATGTGCAACCAGTTTGTGACTCTCTAAGAACTCAATAAGCACTTATTGAAGAGACCTAACTCTAATCATCTCTATAAGTATGTGTGTAGGAGAGAGAGAGAGAGAGAGAGAGAGAGAGAGAGAGAGAGAGCAAGCGAGCAACATGAGTAGTGTTGAAGTCTAGGGAAGAATTGTTTGGGAAACCCATCCCGTCCCCCTCTCTCCCAGTGAACCTTGAATTCTGAGGATCTGAGGATCAGGATAGACTTGGGGTTTGGGGACTTCTGGGGACAAAGCTGAGGAATGTTCACAGACACCTCTTCCCCGCTCACACTCTGGGCTGAGCACAAGGACAGCCAGTCAGCAGTTTATCTGCTTTCTACTGCCAAATGTCGTCACTTTGTCCCGATGCTGCCTGCTACTTGAGGTCCAAATCGATGACATTTTCTCGGGTTTTGCAGATGGCACATTGATTTTTATTCACTTATTAATTCGCTTATTCCCTCAATAAGTACTGATTGATTATGGGTATAGCACAATGCCAGTTCTTGGGGGGAGGGGAGGGCATAAAGGAAATGTTATACAGGTACCCCGAAGAGCTTAAAAATCTAGCTAAGTGGATAGCGTATGCACGTCAGATACCGGCGCCTGCACATTTTGCTATTAAGAAGGGAAGTGTTTGAGCTAGGCATAGCGGGTTGATTACCTAGCCCACTATTTTTTTTTTTTTGGCGGTACCGGGGATTGAACCCAGGGGTGTTCTACCTCCGCGCTAAACCCCCAGCCCTATTTTTTATTCTTTATTTTGAAACCGGGTCTCACGAAGTTGCAGAGGGCCTCACTAAGTAGAGAGAGAGACAGAGAGAGAGAGAGAGAGACAGAGAGAGAAAGCTGAGGCTGGCTGCGAACCCGGATCCTCCGGTCTCTGCCTCCCAAAGTACTGGGATTACAAGCGTGCGCCACCACGCCTGGCCTAGCCCACTATTTATTAGTGGCAGACCCTGGGAAAGTTCCTTGGCCTCTCTAAGTCTCAGTTTCCTCATAAGAACATTTCTCTTCTGTGAATGATAATAAACACTACATCACAGGGTTGTGTGAGGATTAAATGAGGCCATTCCCGTAAAGCCTTTCATATAGTGCCTGGCACACAGTAAAAATTCCAGTGATAGCCGGGCGTGGTGGCGCACGCTTGTAATCCTAGTACTTGGGAGGCTGAGACCGGAGGATCTGGGTTCGTGGCCAGCCTCAGCTACTTAGTGAGGCCCTCCGCAACTTATCGAGACCCTGTTTCAAAATAAAGAATAAAAAATAGGGCTGGGGGTGTAGCTTGGAGGTAGAATGCCCCTGGGTTCAATCCCCAGTATGCCAAAAAAAAAAAAAAGAAAAATTCCGGTGAGCATTGGCTGTTATAGAAAAGATAGTAACGTGGGTGGGCGAGGGAGTGGGGTTGGGAGTAAAGAACACAGAGAGGTGTAGAGAAGGTGGACACGGATGTGGTCATAGGGGCTGGGGAGGAAGCCCCGGGGAGGTAGAAATGGCGCTGGTTGTTGGGACGGGTGTCATTTTGAGAAGTAAGAAGGATGCGCTGGGTGCGTGGGTGGGGATGGGGGTGGAGGCTCAGAGAGGGACCGTGCGCTTGCTGCTTGAAATGTGGCAGAGCGGTTCCTTGTTGGCCCACGCCCTCACTTCTCCCCAGGCTGGCCGGGAGGCTGCTATATTAATTGGTTATGTCCGAGAGTCCCCCCTCTAACCTGCGTTCAGCAAGTACGGGTGATTTATCGTCATGGACCAAATGTCCTAAAATGCTAGTTGCAGTGCTGGGAAGTCTAAATTTAGTGTCCGAGCCCTGGGTATTCAGAACTTCAAGTAAGAATTCTAGATGCTGAGATCAGGTAAAGACCATGTGGGCCCTTTAACGGCAGTTAACATTTTCCTGGAGAAATCCCAACCTTTCAAAAGCCTCTATTTGACAACTTGCTTGCCAATATTTACGTTCCGCTCCATTAGCACCACCAGGGCTGACTCTTCACTTTCAAAGATAGGCATTTGGCTGGAAGAAATCACTGCTGTGTGCTCATTTCCCATGCACGTGCAGACACACACACACACACACACACACACACGCGCACACACACACACACGCACACACACACATACACACACCATGCGTCTAGCATATGTGCACATGTACTTGGTCCCCTGGGAAAGTTGTCCCCAGTGACGTCTTCTCTGTGTGTGACTTCATCTGTCATTGTTTTCTTCAGGTCTCTGTTTTTCTGTATTCAGCTGTCAGCCTTCTGCAGAATTGAAGGGCACTATGTGATGACTCTCTAATGTTTGTTTTGGGGGCTAATGATTTTAAATGTGTTTTGTGTAAGATTCCCCACCAAGTATCCCGTGGCTTTGAGCATTAGGACTGGTAGTATTGCCTTGTACTTCAAAGATGTAGACGTGGACTTGGAGAACCACGAGAGAAAAGAAAAGAATAAAAACTTCATTTTTATTCTTTGTTGTTGGTGGAAAAAAGTCCATTTTATTATGTGGGTTGTTGTTGGAAAAAAGTCCATTTTATTATGACAAACCACCAAATATCAATTTGGGCTCTGCTAGTTCAGAGCCCATCAGAAAATACACATTTGACTAGGTCGGTGATTATTATTTGAACTGGAGATTGAACCCAGAGGCATTCTACCTCCAAGCTACACCCCAGCTCTTTTTATTTTTTGTTTTGAAACCAGGTCTCCCTAGGTTGCTGACAGTCTGGCTAAGTTAATGAGGCTGGCTTTGAACTGGTGATCCTCTTCTCTCAGCTTCCCGAATAGGATTACAGGTGTGCGCCAACATGCCCGGCTAAGTCAGTGATTCTTGGTCCTTTATAGAGGTTTGTATGGATGGGTGGGGAGTATTTAAGAATCTGATAAAAGCTATAGATGCCTTCTCCAGAAACTGCATATGAACACATTACACCAAATTTCTGCACAACATTTATTTTGCTGCATTGACATGTATCTTTCACAAAGTCAGAATATTAAAACAATTCTTAGCAAGACTCACGATCCTCTTAATGTCATTAAAATGATTAGTCACTTCCCGAGAAATTACTAAACCAAAATGTGCAAATAAAAGTGAGATGTAATTTAATTAAAAAGTAACTTCTGTAAGAAGATTACTAGCCGGTTGTGGTGGCACACACTTGTAATCCCAGTATTGGGAGGCTGAGGCAGGAGGATCGCAGGTTTGAGGCCAGCCTCAGCAACTTAATGAGGCCCTCAGCAACTTAGCGAGACCCCTGTTTCAAAATAAAAAGTAAAATGCAGCTGGGGGTGTAGCCCAGAGGTAGAATGTCCCTGGGCTCAATCCCCAATACCACAAAAAAGAAAAAATGAAAAAGTAAAGAGAAGAAGATTGCTGTCATTTGGTTAGGACAAGGGCTTGAAATTATACAGTATTCTTTTGACATGATAAAACAAACGTCTTTTGCATCTGATTGGCTTAGACATTTCAGTAACAAGGATGGCGAATTTTAACTTTCAGTGGTATTTCCTGGCAAGAGAGTTTTCATAGGTTACTCTCGCAGTTGAGGGAAGGCTTATGTGAAGGAAAGCAGGAATTCTCTAAACTTGGAGTTGAATTCATACCACGCTATTTTCTTTGTTTGCAATTCAGTGAAGTCCACTTTGCCATGTCTGAGTCCTGAGCGCTGTCTTTGTCTGAAGGAGAGAATGGGCTCGTGCGTTGCAGCTGTGAGCTCCCCGGCAGGCGTGATCCTCAAGGGCTCCTCTACCTGCGAACCAGCCAGCGGAGCCCTGCGCTGCCGGCTCTGGCCTCACGCGCCCTTTCTTCAACAATGGAAAGAGCGGCCGCCGTCCTCTTCCCAACCCCTTCCGCAGGGTGACCGGGTTACCTTCTAAAGTTAATTACAATGCACCAATAAAAAAAAAAAAAAAAAAAAAAAAAAAAAAAAAAAAAAAAAAAAAAAAGTTCCCAGCAGCTTAAAAAATGGGATCTGCTGGAGTTAGAGAGTCACAGTGCATCCAGACGACCAAAAAATGTCCATCAAGCCACGCAAGTCATGGGCAAACTTCTTAATGTCAAGCTCGTGTGAGACTAGGTTTTGTCAGTCCCTTAAGAGAGGTGACCTTTCTGTCTCAAGTTACACAACTGCTCCAAAACTTGTGGTTTAGGAAGCCAGTAAGCTTCAGTGTTTATTTACAGACAAATCCTGCTGGCAGGGCGTGATGCACAGTCCTGACTGTGCTAAGTCCAAGTGGGCAGGGCCTGTTTTAGAATTACTGTCGGAGGTGGGCATGGTGGCGCACACCTGCAATCCCAGTACTTGGGAGGCTGAGACAGGAGGATTGTAGGTTTGAGGCTAGCCTCAGCAACTTGGTGAGACCCTGTTCTAAATAAAAAAAAAAAAATAAAAAGGGTTGGGGGGAGAGTTCGGAGGTAGAATGCCACTGGGTTCAATCCCCAGTACCAAAAAAAAAAAAAAAAGAAAGAAATTCTTTTCAGTATTGCATGGATGTAGAAAACAATGTCAATGTGCTGTGTGGAGTTTCTTCTTTAAGAAACAGCAAAGCAGAGGCTTTGCACAACTGCATGTGCTCTGTCTATACCATAGCACCGATATTGTTCCTTCAAGGTTTTTCCTGGCAAAGGAATTAACGTTCTGTTTTTTGGTGGTACCAGGGATTGAACCCAGGGGCATTCCAGCTCTGGGCTACACCCCCAGCCCTATTTTTTATTCTTTATTTTGAAACAGGGTCTTACTAAGTTGCAGAGGCCTCACTAAGTAGCTGAGGCTGGCTGTGAACCTGGATCCTCTGGTCTCAGCCTCCCAAGTACTGGGATTACAAGCGTGCGCCACCACGCCTGACTGGAATTTCCGTACTTTCAAAGCATCTATGTGATGCTTCCAAAGGAGGCTCCCCAAACGGGCCTTGGCAGAGCACAACTAGGCACTGGCTACAACTGAGAACTGTCAACACATTCTTTCCATTGTCTCAACTGTCACAGAGACCTTCTCTCAACAGGGGACAGGCTGGTGGTGACTCGGTAGGATGACACTTCTTTACAGAGACTCTGAGCTGACGCTTTTCTCTTGACTGCTCTAGGGAGATGTCTCCCAGCTCTGCCCAGTCTGCAGCCACCCTCGGCCATGCCATCAGCATCGCTGTGGGATGCTCTAAGTCCAGGCTGTTGAGATGGTGTAAATGTCTCCAGTTTTGATAAAAGTCCAACTTTTTTTGAGTTGCGCTATCTTCTCATGAAAATGAACCATTCTGAGCCAGACATTCCACATGGAGAGATGACACTTATTTCTTTGATTTTATGGACTTTATGCTTCTACTGGGCAGGACACGTGCACAAGAGGGACCGTAGTTTTGGTGTCCATCACATTTGGGACAACACTGAAGAAAACATGCTTTCTCCCGCTTTATTTTCTTTGTTGTTTTCCAATGTGAACTAGCCTGTATATGAAGGATTGAGGCCCATATTCATAATGGCACTTACATCTAAAAATATGTATATCATAGAAAAGCACTTTGAAGATGATGACTTTGCTAACTGACAATTTATAGCAACATCCTGTGCTATTCGATACTTGCATAGTATGAAACAATTCCTTAAAAATGAAATTTGACAAAAATTTATATTTTCCACAGAGACAATTTTCAAATATGACAAGTTTCTCCCCCGTGTCACTGACTCCTGAAATCAATTTGAAGACCTATGAACTTTTTTTTTTGGTACTAAGGTTTGAACTCAGAGGCATTTACCTCTGAACTACACTCCAGCTCTTTTTAAAATTTTTGTTTTGAAACAGGGTCTTGCTAGGTTCTGAGAGTCTCTCTAAGTTACTGAGGCTGGCCTTGAACCTGTGATTCTCTTGTCTCAGCCTCCCAAATTCTGGGATTGCAGGTGTGCGCCACCATGCCTGGCTTCTATGAACTCTTAATTTAGAAAGAGTCCTGTTTTGCTGAGATAATTCTGAAAAAGCTGAAACTAAAACAACAGGGATTATATATTTCTTTCAATGTTGTTTAAGTAAAAGTCAGGAATTCCCTAATAGCACCCCTCCAAGTCAGTGAATTGGCCCGTCTTTGTCCAATTTTCTACTAAAAATTTTCCCATGGAAACATGTGCATGTTCTAAGTTCTGATGAATTTTCATCTGACTCCTTGACTAGATTGGGAACTTCTGAGGGGCAGGGACAATATTTTTTTCATACTTTTATTATTAATCTTTTGCCTCACTGGCACGTCAGTGAGCTCCTATCAATTCTTGAGAAGTAACTATCAAATATTCTTAAATTAGTTATTTAATGATAGAGTTTAAGCCGGGTGTGTTGGTGCACATCTGTAATCCCAGTACTTGGGAGGCTGAGACAGGAGGCTTGCAGGTCCTAGGCCAACCTTAGCAACTTAGCGAGATCCTATTTTAAAATAAAAAAAAAAAAGGGCTGGGGGAGGTAGCTTGGAGGTAGAATGCCCCTGGGTTCAATTCCCAGTACTAGTAATTATAGTAATAATAATATAGTTTAGATAATAATAATAATTATTATATAGTTTAGATCCTCTTAGGGATAGCTCATCAATAGTACTTGATACCTCTGATAGTTATAAACTGTGCTTGCCTCTGGCCTTGTATCTAGGGTTAGTCTTGCCACTTCTGATATACTAAGATTTTCTAATAAGGGTCTTGATTCCTCTTAGAAAAGGAATTAGTCAGGGTTAGTCGTAGGTGATACTGCACCGGGAAGTAGTTGTTAAATATGTAGGTATTTCTGTAAGACTGCCAGGGCTCACAGGGGTGAGGTCCCCCAGTACCATGGTCCAGAGTACAGAGGAGGAGCTTTGGGCTTTGGTCCCACTTGTTGCGGAAATGCTCATGGCCCAAGTCCTTGAAGGTTCCTTGAAGGCCCATTCCACACTCGATGCAGAAACAGTTAGAAATAGTCCTAACTGGCCTATTTCAGTGCCAGACAGGGCCAGGTTTCAGCACCAGGCAGCAGGCACCTGGTGAGGCTCATAGCAGCACTGCAGGGCCCTGCGGAGGCCTCGGTCCCCAAGGTCCACGGGACAGAGACAGAGCAATTGTACAAACCAAAAGGCTTCCCCCAGAGTCGGCTTCCTCCCTGGGTCTGACGTGTGGACTGGTCGGGTTTACAGGGTGCATTTCACATGCTTAGCACAGCCTCTTCATTTTATCAACAGCTGTCATGGTAACATATTATTTTAAAACAAGCCAACGACTCAAAAGGATGTGACTTCGAAGGATGAGCTCAGGGGAGCACCCAGTCCCTGACCCCATCTCTAATGCATGCTCTGGGGGGTCCCTCTTGCTGCCCCGGGGGGCAGAAGCTCCTCTCCCCTGGTCCCCCAGAAAGGCAGACATAATCTCCTCAGAGAGTTGTGGCTTTCAGAAGAGAAGCTAGGAGGAGGGTTGTTCCAGTCGACTTCAGCTTTCTGTACCTGCAACAAAACACCCCTGAGAGAAGGGAACACAAAAACGTGGCCTTCTTTGTGGAGCGAGGAGGGAGAAAGACGATGAGAACGAGCCACAGATTAACAGAGCAATGGCTTTCCGGCTACACACTCTTGTTGAGTTTTCCCTAATTGGATATTAGACATTCCCACAAGTCTAAGATTTCAGGACTCACCTAATGTTAGACATATTCTACATATCCTCACTGTCAGTACTACTCTTAGTAAAGTATTACTTAGTAAAGTACAGTATTATTCTTTTTTTTAGTACAGTATTATTCTTAGTAAATACCTTCCTTTTCCCACAATTTAAATATGTGTGGGTTAAATAATGTTAGGAAGCATTTCCCTTCTATTTGAAATACTGCTAAGGAAAATATAAAACATCAACGGGAAGCCACAGGCTAACTTCCCTAAAATATAGCATCTAGAGTCCTGTTTGATTACTCTAATTTTAGTTACAAATTAATTGACACTATTCTGGGTCATATTCCTGAATCTCCATTCAAAATATATGCAAATATTCCATTCTTTTAAAAAGCAAGTCAAGTCGGGCTTTGGTGGCACACGCCTGTAATCCCAGTACTTGGGAGGCTGAGACCGGAGGATCCGGGTTTGCAGCCAGCCTCAGCTACTTAGTGAGGCCCTCCACAACTTAGCGAGACCCTGTTTCAAAGTAAAGAATAAAAAATATGGCTGGGGGGTGTAGCTTGGAGGTAAAATGCCCCTGGGTTTAATCCCTAGTACCAAAAAAAGCAAATCAAGTTGGCTATCTTTCAACCAGAATAAAGGTAACTACTTGTAATACTTTTATTAAAGTCCATTTAAATGTTGGAAAGAATACACATTTCTCTCTAATCTCTGTGAATTCCTGTGGGATGGAATATCATCAGGAGTTAGGTATTGCTAAATAGTAGGACTGCAGTCCATGACCAAAATGTATCTCCTGGGATTGTTGCTCTGTGTTGTCAGGCAGGGATGCTTGCGATGGAATTGCCCACGCTAGGAGCAGATGGTACCAGGACCAGCCTCCCAGCCCTCTTACCATCTCCTACCATCTCCATCACACCGTTCTGATTTCGGGGCACACACAGCTCATGGGAATCCAAGTGATAGATTTGAATCAATGCAACACAAAAATACCAATTTTCACTTTTTGCACAAAATGCAAAGTAATGCTACTCCCCCAAATGAGAAGCAGCAACAATGGAACCCCAAATACCCAATACAGACTAGAGGACCCAGTGCGCTGCAAAATGTGTTTTTGCTGCTGCCACAGGGTGGCGTCACTTCAGCCAACTGCCACGATATTCTATTAGTACAAGGACAAGCCCTCTGCAAAATATTAGAGATAATGCTAAGAAAATAAAAAGCAGCATTATAGCACATGATTCTACAATGTTTGTGTATTTATGGTGCCCCTAGGATGCATTCTCCACTTTATTTTATTTATTTATTTATTTATTTTTTTGCGGTACCGGGGATTGAACGCAGGGGCGTTCTACCTCCGTGCTACGCCCCCGGCCCTATTTTTTATACTTTATTTTGAAACCGGTCTCATGAAGTTGCGGAGGGCCTCACTAAGGAAAGAGAGAGAGACAGAGAGACAGGGAGAGAGAGAGAGAGAGCGAGAGAGCTGAGGCTGGCCGCGAACCCGGATCCTCCGGTCTCCACCTCCCAAAGTACTGGGATTACAAGTGTGCGCCACCACGCCCGGCTTCCACTTTATATTTATTTCTAAGAGGAATTAGTCTTGAATTATGGGAGGCTTCAAGAAGTTGTCTCTGGCATATACCTGGCAACCTATATATATATTTAACTGTCCTTCTCTTTTCCTGTGATGTGGATTTCTGTTTCAGTCAGCTTTTCTACTGCTGTGACCAAAAATACTTGACAAGCAAAACTTAGAGGAGGAAAGATTTATTGGGGCTCATGGTTTTGGAGATTCCATCCATAGTCGACTGGTTCCAAGGCAAAAACTGGAGTGGCAGGATATGGAGAAAAGCTGCTCTCTCATCATGGAAACTGGAAGGAGAGAGAGAGAGAAAGAGAGAGAGAGAGAGAGGGGCGCCACTCTCTCATTATGGCAACTGGAAGCAGATGATAGATAGATAGATAGATAGATAGAGAGATGATAGATAGATAGATAGATAGAGAGAGAGATGATAGATAGATAGATAGATGATAGATAATTATACATTACACATCAGGGACAGATATAGTCCCCAAGGCCACTCCCACAGTGACCTACCTCCCCCCAGCTATGCCCCACCCACCTAAATTACTACTCAGCAAATCCATTCAAATGATTAATCCTTCAGTGGATATATCCGTTGATGAGATCAGAGCCCTGATTCTATTATTTTGCCTCTGGACATCTTTGCGTTGCCCATACATGAGCTCTTCCAGGGAACATTCTACACCCAAACCTTAACACTCCCTAAGGTGAGGGCTCTCAGCTTCATCTTTCATTCCAGTCCCCAGGAGGTGCCTCAAATACTGCAGGGGCTTCATCAAGGTGTGTGGGACAGATGGGAAATAATTTATACCTATGGGGCATTTTATCCATAATCTCCATTAATCCTGACACAGTCCTAAAGAGTCAGCATGATAGTCTGTAGTTATACAGACGAGGAAATTGGGCTCTGAGAGGTTAAATTCTGAAGCCCAAGGTTCCTCAACTAGCGATTGGTAGACACAGCTCTGAACCCAACTAACTTATATTGACTCTCATACTAACTGGAGGGGGAAATGGTGGTAGGAAGAACCATAACCCACTTCTATAGCAGAAGTGACTTTTGAGGGGCTACCAAGCATCCTTGGGCAACTAACTGGGTGGATGGTCTTTTCTGATTGGCTGATGAGCAGAGGTAGCCATGGGGAGAAGCGTAGTCTACACCAGTGCTTCTCAAAGCATGGTTCCCAACCAGCAGCATCGGCATCCCCCAGGAACTTTGTAGAAATACCACCTCCCGGGCCCCGTCCCAGACCTGCGGAATCAGACATTTTGGGGTGGGGCCCAGCGATCTGATTTTACAAGCTCTCCAAGTGTTTCTGGTACGTGGGTGAGTTTGAGAGTTACCGACCTCCACGTAGAAGGAAAAGTGCCGTGTTCAGACGTGGAGTTCTTGGAGGTAGTTGGGGAAGGAGGGATGAGGAGGAGACTATGTTGAGGGTGAGAAGGAGGAGATGGAAGCCTGGAAGGTTCAAGTCTCTGGATGAGCATTTGTATTAAAGTATCTCAACCTTCTGTTTCCTGGGGTTAGGCTAGCACCGGCCAGGTCTCCACTGCATTCCGTGGACTGTGTGAGATCTTTCATGTTCTTTCATTTGACGCTCACTAGGACCACACGTGCAAGTACCTTCTTTTTCGTAGATGGGAAAATGGAACGAAGAGGTGCGTTAACTCAACCAAAGTCAAACCACTGAGATGGGTGGGTTCAGGGAGGTCCTCCGACTGCCGGACTGAGGCCATTTCTTATAAACGTCTCCTTGGCTGTCATAGAGCTATGAGAGGGGGGTGGGTGGGCAGGTGCCCAGTGATAAAAATGAACACAAACTTAAAACACTGAAAAGGATAGGTTTGTCTAGAAATGGCAAAGAGGAATATTAGAGGGTTAAAGGCCAGGCGAGGAAAGAGGCAGAGACAGGTTTGGGTACGCGCTCTGCCATCCTGTTTGCCATTTCTTCGTGTGTGTGTGTGTGTGTGTGTGTGTGTGTGTGTGAGATACAAGGGATTGAACCCAGGGGCATTCTATCTCTGAGCCACACCTCCAGATCTTTTTATTTTATTTTTTTGAAATAAGGTCTTGCTAAGTTGCTAAGGCTGGCCTTGAACCTGCAATTCTCCTGTCTCTGCCTCCCAAGTACTGGAATTACGGGCATGAGTCACCATGCCCGGCTCTGTTTGCCATTTTTGATGCAACAGTGTATATTAGTGTCCTCACTGGCAGCCTGCTGTCTCGTAGGAATAAGGCCAATAGATTTCATGGGCTTCCCGAGAGAGTTGTGTTGAGAAGGATTCTGAGGCTCAGTTCTGTTTCATTGCTAAAGAGCGCTGTGATCAGTCTGCCGCAGGTGGGGGACGCAGACGCGGGGGCACGAGTGTGCTTATGGGTCATGCACATTCTTTTTCCTTTCTCCAAACAAAATGAACTTTGTGTCCTTTTACCTTCTACTCAGAAATCTTTGCAGCCTTTGGGGTTATTATTATTTTTTTCTCATACATTCTCTTATCAACATCAAGATCGGCATCCCTGTTGCAAGCCAAGCTGACAGATTCATCTGTCCTTGAGAGAAAGCGCCACCAGGGGAAGAAACAGGGAACAGCCCTGCCTTCCCCTCCTGCTCATTCCCATGGCCCGTCCCTGCTGCGGGGCCTCGCAAAGCAGCCTTCTCCCGGTGCTGGAAGGGCTGGTGCGGAAACTCTTTATTTCTTAAAGTCCGTTGACACTAATTTGGTTTTGAGAATTTTTAAGAATCTTTCAAAATCCCTTACAGTGAGTGGAAATACCCCGGGGTGTTGCAAATTCAGAGCGGAGGAGTATTGTGGCGAAGCTGAAGCTGTCGCTGTGCCCATAACAGCCGGTGGAGAGGGCGGCGTGGCTTGTTTTGTCTTTCCCGAGGCCGGTGGTGGTTATTTTTGCATCAGATAGAGAGAGTGGATCGGACAGATAGCACGTCCACGGACAGATGGTCCTTGTGTCTATGCGACACCAAAATATTTGTCTTAAAGAACATTCTGGAAGGGGGGATTGAGCCGGACTGCTTTGATTTACCTGGTTTAACTGTTCAGCTCAGCCCCAGGCAAGCGGCCCAGAGCAGTAGGGAGAGCAAGGGCTTTGGCGGCAGACAGAGCTGGATTAGACCCTCAGTGCTGTGCCTCGTGAGCCCTGTGACCGGCTGTCCTATTTTGGAAGATCAGATCAATG
Organism: Glis glis; assembly: GCA_004027185.1. Taxonomy (NCBI): domain Eukaryota; kingdom Metazoa; phylum Chordata; class Mammalia; order Rodentia; family Gliridae; genus Glis; species Glis glis. The sequence goes on from PVJS01014482.1 coordinate 37,145, forward strand.
AGTTATAATGAGACCAATGCTCACTTTGAATACATAAACCCGTGTGTGAGGGGGAAGAGGACCGACGTAGGGGAAACCGCGTCCCACGGGCTTGGTAAAGCGCCAGCGCTTCTGCCTTCTCTGCAGACATTGAGAAGTGTGATGGGCACAGTGGCCACCTGGATTGCAGATGAGGAGGGTGGGGAGCACTATGCAGGAGGAGGGCGGGGAGCACCCTGCGGGAGGAGGCCGCCCCTGCAGACCTGGCAAGTTATCTGAGCCTCAGCCCCCAGTCCGGGAGCCTGGGCGTCCAGGGAAGGCCTGGGAACCAGTCCTGGGGAGAAAATAAATAGGTCACGGTTTGAAGTCTACTCATCAAAAAGAGGAGGGCTGCGTCTCTTTTCATGGTTGAAGAAGAAAAGGAAGAAAGACAGCATCTGATTGTGTGAACCAAAATGACGCAGAGAAGAAAACAGCAGGCGTCAGGTCCAGACGTCCAGAAAGAATGTGCGTCTTTCTGCAGGCTGAAGGAGAAGGACAAGCTGGGGTCCCAGAGAAAGGGATGGGGTTAGGAAAGAAGCCATTTTTATTATGGTTCAAGGCAGGAAGGAATTCAAGTGGAAGGTGTAGCAGCCATAAATTGCCAACGACAGATGCAAACCTTAGTCTCAAAATCATCAATGACTTCTTGTGTCTTTATGAAAACTTTTAAAAAAATTTTGGTGGTGGTAGCAGGGATTGAATCCAGAGGTGTTCTATCTCCGAGCTACACCTCTATCCCTTTTTATTTTTCAGTTTGAAACGGGGTCTCACTAAGTTGCAGAGGGCCTGGCTAAGTCACTGAGGCTGGCTTTGAACCTGCGCTCCTCCTGTCTCAGCCTCCTGAGTACTGGGATTACAGGCATGTGCCTCCATGCCTGTCTGGAAAGAGGGATCTTTGTCCCCCTTGGAGATGGGAGAGTAGGGCACTGGGTCAGAGGTGAGGGGAGGCCTGGAGGTCCTTATGGGTGACTGTTCTCATGCCTGATGTGTGAGTGAGTTCCGGTCAGGACCCCGAGCTGCCTTTGTTCCAGCGAGCCCAGGGTTACTCTTACAGAGGCAGTGCAGGGACTTGCCTGGATGGAACTGAGGCCAGGGAAGTTGAGATGATTGGAGGAGCCACCATGCACATGTTGTGAAGGACTTGCAGAGTTGAAGAAAATCAGCAGTTTAAAGTAATGTCACTTTGGGAGGCTGAGACGGGAGGATCGCAGGTTCAATGCCAACCTCAGCAACTTAGTGAGACCCTGCTTCAAAATAAAAAATAAAATAGGGCTGAGGGTATAGCTTAGAGGTGGAATGTCCCTGGGTTCAATCCCTAGTAAAACACACACACACACACACACACACACACACACACACATATCACCTTCCAGAGAGAAGCATGGACACAGATCTTGGGAGCATGTGAACCCTTCTCCTACCTGGGGCTTGGGGTAGCCTCGTTAAAATTTGGGTGTCCTAGAATTCATGGATGGGCATTGAAAACCATTGGATGTGAAGATAACAGATCTTACTTTTGTGTCAAGCTGGTGACATAAACAGCTGCTCCATCGATGACCCGACATCTTCCCTCACCTCCAGGGCGGCCCCGAGTTCCCGAGGCACGAGGGCAGCCTGGAGCAGTGCACGGTTTGCTTTTCCCTTTGTAGAACTTGCCCTTTTCCCAGCTTGTCAGGCGCTTAGGACAGCGTCCTGGAAAGATGGGGATTTAGCTGCCTTGATTGTGCGTCCAGACCTCTCTTGTGGGGTTCCGTAGAGAATGTGTGGGAGCCCCATGAATATCGGGCCACCTCAGGTCAGGATGGGCAGAAGGTCTGGCCCCACAGCGCAGCGCAGTGCGGAGGGGTTGCAGGAGCGGCTGGACCCGGGGCCAGGGCTCTCCTAGGAGACAGAACTTCTGCGTCTCCGCTGGTCCTATTTCCTGACGAGGAGTCCAACGTGGGAGAGTGCTGGCTCTTTCGCCTCTGGGTGAACAACTGAAGCGCTGTGAACCCCGAAAGTGGTTCCCAAGGGTGTGACATTGGGTGAATTTGGAGAAACTTCTAAAGTGGCTAAAATCTCCTAGGGACAGGGCCTCTCCCTCAGTGAGTGGCTGCCTGTGAGCGAGTTCTGGCAAAGTGGGTGGCCAGGCGGCAAGGACAATGACAGGATTGTATGCTCTCACGGACTTGAAATAGAATCTTCCAGGTGCCTACCACGTTAAAGAGGAGTGGAGTAGATTGAGGGGCATAAAGAAAACGACTCCATTATTTTTCCCGAAATGTAGCTTCTAGAGTGTGAAATGAGAATATGAAGCATTATATGTTGACGTGTAGAATAAAGACAATATGAAATGATAGTGTGGACTCTCTCCACAAAGGATCGGATGGTCTCTGTGTTCTGAAGCATGCTTGACACAGGGCTCTCGTTGCAGAGAAGTTCATTATAACAGGCAGCGGGGAAGCTCTTTGAACGAGGAACTCCTTCATTGCAGTAGCTTCTGCAGTATTTCTTTCTTGTAGGTAGGTCACAGAATCACCCAGAAGGCTGCTGTAAGGCCATTTTACAGATAGAAACCCCAGGATCTGTGAGCTTAACTAACTCCCCTCATGAAATCAACTAACAAGTACTGACTCCGACTCCCGCAAGGCACGTGCCCAGCTCTGGGTGCACATAGCCCCGGGCTTCAACATCCAGGGTGCCTCACAGTCAGGTAGGTGCTGAATGAGGGGTGTCCTTCAGAGTCCCCTGGGAGCTTTAGAAAGATGCAGTGTTCTGGGTCACCTTTAAGATCTTCTGAATTAAGCTGGGTGTGGTGGTGCATGCTTGTAATTCTAGTACTTGGGAGGCTGAGATAGGAGGATCGCAGGTTCGAGACCAGCCTCAGCAACTGAGGGAGGTCCTCATCAACCTAGTGAGAACCCGTTTCAAAATAAAAAGGGCTAAGTGTGTAGCTCAGAGGTAGAATGCCTTTGAGTTCATTCCCTACTACCACAAAAAAAAGATTTGATCCCTTGAGTTTACATATGATGAGGTCTTTAAAAGCCAAAAATTTGCACACCCCCCGATTGCTAATGATGTTGAACATTTTTATTGGTCTTTTGTATTCTTCTTTTGTGACATGTCTATTTAGTTCAATTGCCCATTTCTTTTTTGTTTTGTTTTTTTTTTTTTTT
>PVJS01014483.1:0-40326 GCA_004027185.1 Glis glis
AAAGGCACTTGAAGTGCTTCTTAGAGATTGCCCCATAACCACTTCGTGGAATGATGACATCAGCACTTTATACAAACATTTGGAACATTCAAAGCACTATTTTTAATTGCTCCCCTTCTCCCCTCCTTCCCTCCCTCCCTCCCTCCCTCCTTCCCTTCCTTCCTTCCTTCCTTCCTTCCTTCCTTCCTTCCTTCCTTCCTCTCTCTTTTTCATCTCCTGCCTTATTTTTAATTTTCCTTTATGTTTCAGTGACTAAGAGACAGTGACACCACCAGCAATGCCCTGATGGTAGAGGTGGGCACCTCTTGCCTCCCAATGCTCGTTGATTTAGGAGTCAGTTATGGGCCGGGCCCTGGCGACACTCTCTGACCAGCACTTGAGACTGACTCCCTGATCTGACATTCTCTCCAACCTAGAACGGAGGCACTGAATGTCCAAGCAGTGTTCCCGAGTAACTCCAGGATGCCTTGGGTTGGTCACATGAACTGTCCAACACCTGATCTTACTCTAAAATGGAATAGTCACCCTACTTTTTCCAACTTCAAGGAGTGACAGGGACAATCACATGAATAACACAAGTGCAAGTGTTTTGAAATTGTCCAGGTGCATACAGAACCACACCAACCTAATGAAATATAATTAATAACATTATTAAACACCCTACCACTGCAAGAGAAACCCAAAGACTTTTCATTTTTTATTTTTATTTTTTGCGGTACTGGGGATTGAACCCAGGGGCATACTGCCTCTGAGTTATACCTCCAGCCCTATTTTTTATTCTTTTTTTTTTTTTGTGGTACTGGGGATCGAACCCAGGGGCGTTCTACCTCCGCACTATGCCCCCGGCCCTATTTTTTATACTTTATTTTGAAACCAGGTCTCACAAAGTTGCGGAGGGCCTCACTAAGTAGAGAGAGAGACAGAGAGAGACAGAGAGAGAGAGAGAGAGAGAGAGAGAGAGAGAGAAAGCTGAGGCTGGCCGCAAACCCGGATCCTCCGGTCTCCACCTCCCAAAGTACTGGGATTACAAGCGTGTGCCACCACGCCCGGCTTATTCTTTATTTTGAAACAGGGTCTCACTAAGTTGCAGAGGGCCTCACTAAGTAGCTGAGGCTGGCTGTGAACCCAGATCCTCTGGTCTCAGCCTCCCAAGTACTGGGATTACAAGAGTGTGCCACCAATCCCAGCTTCCAAAGACTTTTTAAATTAAAAGCTCAATTCTCCAAATGAGAAATTGTGTGTCTGACTATAAGAGAAGAGAATGTGGCATAAAAACTTATTTTGAGAAATAAAAGACACTTTGTGCTGAAAAGCACTTTGCATAGGTAAAAATTGTGTCCTTTAGAGGCTCAGCTCTACACCAGGGTTGTGCACCCATCCCATCACTCCCCTCCGCTCTCGGGCACGGGGTTCCCTGCTAGCAGAACTGAGTTCAAATCTTGGGTTGCTCCTTTTGTGGCTTGGAGATAAATGGTCCCATTCTTCAGAGTCTGCTTCATAGACAAAATGAGAATACAAAAAACAGGCCCCCCTAAGACTCCAACACAAAATTTTATGTTGAAAATATTTTACCTATTAAAAAGCACTTGAGACTGGGAAGGGCAGTGGGAAGAGGAAGGAAAGAAATCCAATAAGAGTCACTGAACAGCCGGGCGTGGTGGCGCATGCTTGTAATCCCAGTACTTGGGAGGCTGAGATGGGAGGATCCGGGTTCACGGCCAGCCTCAGCTACTTAGTGAGACCCTCAGCAACTTAGTGAGACCCTGTTTCAAAATAAAGAGTAAAAACTAGGGCTGAGGGTGTAGCTCGGAGGTAGAATGCCCCTGGGTTCAATCTCCAGTGCCAAAAAAAGTCACTGAACACAGAGAGAAGGAATTAGTTCAGTGTGTGTGTGTGTGTGTGTGTGTGTGTGTGTGTGTGTGTGTGTATCACAGTAAGGTAACTATTGATTGAAGCAATCTATGATATATTTTTAAATGACTAGAAGAGTATGAAATCCCCAACACATAAAAATGATTAGTATTTGAAGAGATTGAAATGCTTATTACCTTGACTTAATTATTACACTTTTTTGGTACTAGGGATTGAACCCAGGGGCATTCTACCTCTAAGTTACACCCTCAGTCCCTTTTTAAATTTTTTTTATTTTTGAAACAGGGTCTCACTAAGTTGCTGAGGGCCTTGCTAAGTTGTGGAGGCTGGCCTCGAACCTGTGATCCTCCTGTCTCAGCCCTAGGATTACAGGTGATGCCACCATGCCTGGCTTGAGTATTACAAGTTTTATTCATGTATCAAGTTGCCATGCTGTCCCCCATTAAAGTGTACAAATATTACATCTCTAAAAATTTAAAAACTCAGCCCTTAATAGCGTCCATCTCCATAAACAGAAAGCATGATTTTAAAAGGATATCATTGGCTGATTAGGTACCATTTCTCAGTCAAAAGGAATCTGACTGCCATCAAGTGTCAGTAGCTGTGACAAAAGAGGGTGCGGCCATGAGACCTGTAGGGGTGCAGAGATGTGGGCCTCTGTGGTTGTACAAACCAGGGCTCGGGGATGGGAAGGGCTGGGCAGTGTTGAAAGGTGGGACTCCACAGCCAGACTCGGATCAGGTTCCCAGCGCCCAGCCCATTGCCCGTGTGAGCCTCTTCTTGCCGGTGGACTCGCTCCGCAGACCTCCCCTCTCCTCCCCACCTCCAGGAAGCAGCGCCAATGCCACCAGCGAAACTCCAGCTGCCAGAGCGAGGGGGCACTGCGGCACAATTGCTCCCTCCTCCTCCAGGCTCCGGGCTCCCCACAGGTGCCCCATCTCCCCTACCTTTCTGAGCATATCTGGTTTACTTATTTTTTAAGTCTTTTTCCTTTGTCCGTCATCAAATGTTGGCATTTATACACCCATTTTCACACTTCCTTAGAGCTTAGTACATGCCAGGCACTGCCCTAAGAACTTTACGAATGTCCCTTTAAACCTCGTGACAACTCTGTGAAGCAGATGCAGGTACAGCTGGGGAAAGCGAGGCACAGGAAGGGCAAGCAACTTGGGGCGTGCTTCCTGCTCCATCGTGCTGCCCTCAGCCATCCTGGCTCCAACTCCACCCACTCCCTGAGCTATGGTCTTGGTAAGGTCTGCATCCCACATCTGGATGTCTAGACTTGACCCAACTCCTGGGCGCCACATTTCAGCACATACTGGGTATCAGAACCCGGACTTACCACAGGCATCCCAAACCGAACTCATCCCCTCGCCATCCCTAACTTGCCCAGCTGAAAAACCTCAGCCCTTAACCCAGCTTCCTCTCTCAGGCATGTGATGCTGGACAAGACCCGTCACAGCTCTGGGCCGCCGCTTCTTCTGCTGTGTGATGAATGGGTTGAATTAAAGACTCACCCCACACATCCCTACTTCAATGTCCTTGAATTCTGTAAACCTCTTGTCCTTTGCCCTGTCTCCTGGTTTCACTCTCTCTCCTTTTAAGCTTTTCTCGATTGCTTTGTCAATTCTCTAAGCTCACATGTTCTGTAGGCCAGTCCCAGCACAGGACGAGGCTGAATGGCATGAGCTCCCCGCCCTTGGAGCGTGCTCTTGGGGTGGGGTGGGGTGGGGGCGTGCGAGTGGAGAGCCAGCTCCTACTTCAGGTGATGGACACTGTGTCCCATGTGTCCAGACGGAGGCTGGGCGGTGGAGGCACTATCCCCGAGGCTGCCACCAGCCCCGAGCATGCCGGTCGGCTGGCCCTCCCTGACCAGCCCCTCCCTCAGCCGCCGAGCTCCGTATCCGAAGCTCTTGCACCTTGGTCTTGTCTGCAGCCTCTGTCTACGCCGGTCCGTGCCTTTCTGGAGGCTCACCTCCTCCATGCTGATCAATTTTCCTGACTTCACTTTCCCTCCACCGGTGTGCAGAGTAACCTTTCTAAAACCGTGGGCTGCCCATGGCCCTGTCTCCTGTAAAGCCCCAGTGCTGCCTCCTCGTTTGCAGGAAAAATCTTCCGAGGGCAGACGAGGCCATCAGCAGGCCTGTGGGAACCTGCCCAGGGTCATCTCCTACACCATCCTCTGGCTGTCTCTGGGTTCCAGAAGGGCTGGGAGGACTGTGGCTTCCTCCTACTATGTGGCTGTGTGCTTCTGTGCACGTGTGCACGCCCGTGACTCAGGCGGTCTGCCCCTTATCTGCGTGATACATTTCTTCTACTGGTTCTTAGAAACCCATCTCAGCTCACCTGCTTCTGAGAAAACCCAGCTCTGCCTCCGTGCAAGCTGTAAACTTCCTCTTCTGTGCCCCTTCCCTCCCTTGCTGCCACAGCATGCTGCAGGCTGAGGATTACGTGATGTTTTGCACCCCCCTAGAGCATGGCGCTCATTAGGGTGTGGGTGCCAGGTTGATCATTGCGCCCCCAGTGGGCAGCACACAGTAGGCCCACAATACAGGTGTATTGACTCGACAGCTGAGGGGCACCACTTGGAGAAGGCAAGGACAGGTGTAGGGAGAATATCCCACCAACAGTCCAAACTCTAACGTGACACCGACACTGTGAGTCTCACCCGCGTCACCAGCATGAGAAGAAAAGAAAGCAGAGAGCGACTCCAGGAGTTGAGGTGAGAGGTGGTGGCCCACTCTCCACACGCTGAGCTCTTCCTCAGGTTGCTACACAAGCCCAGGTGTGGGACACAGGTATGCACTGGTCCCAAGAGGTGAATCAGATAGCATCGGACTCCCTAGACACAAAGGGGCACCAACTACTTGGCCCCAGTGTCCCACTATTTGCCAGTTAGGGACAGGTTTGGGAAATGGGATTCTGTGTATGCCTCAAGATAGTTCTGTGAAGGCAGAGGATTGACCGACTCAGGCCTCTAGATGTATAATTAGAGTATTTTTTCAACAAAAATAGACCTTGTAGTTAGATTCCGTAAAACACACAATATTCTCATGTGTGTGTGTGTGTTTCAAAATAGAGGTTCTCACTATGTTGCCCAAGCTGTCCCCAAACTTCTGGGCTTGAGCGATCCTCCTGCCTCAGCCTCCTGAGTAGCTGGGACCACAGGCGCATTCCACCAAGCCCAGCTTCCATCTTTTGGTAAAGGTAATTAAGTTGGTATATAGTTCACTTGATTAAATATATTCAAATCCATGTTTCTATTTTTATATGAATTATTTTATGCATTTATCACAGCTATTGAAAAGATCAAAAGAATTGCAAAAGAATATATGTGCAATTTGCTGGCAAATTTTTTTAAAGAAACTCAAGTAAATATGTAATAGTCTATCCAAATAAAAATTACTAAAATTGACCCAACCCAGAAGAGAAAATCTAAACAGATTAAAAAGCCACAGAAGAGATTGTAAGTGTAACTAAAGAATTCCCAGCTACAAAGCCTCACATGCAATCTCATTGTATCTACCCAAGCTGCACAGGCAGCTCCGACTGAGCAGGTTCGTTTCTAGCAACTTGTTTTACACAGACACAGCACACATGTCAGCTCACGTTTTCACACAGACAAAATCATAGAAATCCAAGGTTATTTGTTATAATGCTGTTTAAAATGTAAAAATGTTGGAAACATGCCAAGTGTCCTGAATGTCACACTCATTCAATGGAAAAATAATACATAATTCAGTGGGATAGGATAAAGATGAGAATTTTTAAACAAAATTCAGACTAAGGTAGGACTGTTTGTCATAAAAGTGGCAGTAGATAGGAAGGTATATGTGAGTCTGCTGGAAGACATACAACATATCCGGAGGATGGACACACACACTCACACACACACACACACACACACACACACACACTCACACTCGCAGAGCATTGCTCCCCATGATGCTTGGAGCAGGACACCAAGCGACAGTGGAGGGGAGACTTTCCACTGTATATTCAGTTTTTAAGACGTCAAACCATAGCCAAGTGTGGAGGTGCCTGCCTATCATCCCACTACTCGGGAGACTGAGGCAGAAGGATCACAGGTTCACAGCCAGCCTCAGCAACTTAGTGAGATCATTTCAAAATAAAAATAAAGTAGGGCTGGGGGTGTAGCTCAGAGGTAGAACACCCCTGGGTTCAATCCCCAGTATCACAAAAATAAATAAAATGTCAAAACATGTAAATATATTTCCCACTCAAAACACCATATAAAACTAAAAGTTACCATTTCTAGACTGGTTTTTTCATGACTTCTAACGAAATATCAAATGATAATTACTTTCAGTGTTATTTAAATTATCTCAGGATATAAAAAAGAGGAAGAAGAAAAGGTCCCCAAGTTTTAAAGAAGCTCACATATTCTTACGGCCATATAAGGCCATTTAAAGAAAATGGTATCTGTAGGCAAATTTAACTTAAAGAAAAATAGAGACAGAAATTCTACATAAAATATTAGCAACTGGAGCCACCATGAGGTTAAGACTAAAACACACCATGATCCTGTAGCACAGAACTTACAATGTAAAAATCCTCTGACATGAGGGAATCTATAAACATAATCTATTCATTGGCAACCTACACGAGAACAAACATATTATGTCAATAGCTGCTAAGATGGTATTTGAAAACATTCAGGAGCCACTCATAATAAGGATTTTGAAAACACCATTTTAAGTGGAGAATAAAGCCGAATTATTCGTAGGTTATGATAGCATTCAGAGAGGTTTAAAATACTCAAAGCAATAATTAATGGCATGTGCATCCATCCATGCATAGAGTGAAATTATAAAAAACACGGATGGAAAGGATATTTGCCAACTTCAAAGAGAAACAGAAGTTCTTAATTCCTTATTTATTTATTTTGGGTGGTACTAGGGATTGAATCCAGGAGCATTCTACCTAAGAGCTACACCCCGGGACCTATTTTTATTTCATTTTTTGAAACAGGTTCTTGCTAAGTTGATGAGAGCCTCACTAAGTTGCTGAGGCTGGCTTTGAACCTGCGGTCCTCCTGTCTCAGCCTCCCAAGTTCTGGGATTACAGCTATGCATCACCACGTCCAGCTAACCCCATAGTTTTAATACTAGTGGTGACCAGAGTTGGCTCTGGACTAAACTACTTGTGACTGTCCCAGGGTTGCCACTTACAGATTGCATGTGTGACCTTGGGCAAGTTATTGAACTTCTACTCCTCAGTTCTCTGGTCCTGAAAAGCATGAGTTAACAGAGCTTACCTCTGCAATTTGTTCTCAGGATTAAATGGGCTAAAATTCACAAAGGAGCTCAGGCCCACTTGTGGTACAAAGCAGAGATCCAATAAATGATAGTTGTTATAGCACATGCTACAAGTGTTTATTATTATCATCATTATCATCACTATTAATTCAGTCTTACCTAGAAATGGCAGGGGGGAGCCAGAAGCTACAGGTTTAATTGGAATCTAATAAGGAAACTTTAGGAGTGAGAGCCTTCTGACACGGTGCTTTGAAAAAGAGAAGCAGTCTTTCAGCCAACACACTTTGTTAGTTGGTTAATGAAAAGTCTGGTGGATATTTACATACAAGATGCCACTAATTTAAGTTAAATATGTACTCATCTGTATCTTATCATCAAGAAGTTCAACTTATAAATCCCTTTGTTAAGAGCAAAGACCTTTCCTATAATATGGAAGGTTCATTTTAATACTTCCAAGGACTGTTGACTTAAATTCTTGAGGCTAACATGCTTGTAATATGATGTTATATTAGAAGTATTTATGATGGAATACTGTGTGTTTAATCAGTAAATACGAATTTAAAAAATGCAAGAGTCATAAGGACTGAGTTTTCCCAGCAGCCCTGTGATATTCAACTCGCCATGTTGTTCTTCTTAACTATAGTAGTATAAATGGACTGTGAACATTTTCTTACAACAAACACCAATAAGGTAATTCTGATATAAGCAAAAAATGTACATTACAGAATCCAACAACTGTGGCATTTATCTAAAAGGAATTGAAACTTATGTCTGCTCAAAAAACTGCACATGGATGTCTATAGCAACTTTATTTATAATTGACCAAACTCAGAGGCAAGCAAGCTGTCCTTGAGTAGGTAAAGAAGTAAACAAACTGTGGTATGTCTAAACAATGGAACATTACGCAGGTCTGAAAAATGTGCTCTCAAGCCACAAGCAGACTCAGAGGAAACTTAAATGCATGTCACTAAGTGAGAAGGACTCTATGGAATGATTCCAACTCCAGGACATGTTGAAGAGGTGAAACTGAGGGGACAGAAAACCCATGGGCTTGGGGACGAGGGGAGACGAATAGGCAGAATAAGTGGGATATTTAGAGCAGCGGGCATGCTGTGAGGCAGTGGTGCTGGACACGAGTCATCACACATCTGCCCATCAGGTGTCCAGCACCAAGGTGAACCCTGACATAGACTCTGGACGTTGGGCTAATGTCGGGTCAACATACACTCACCAGCTGTGCGACACCGGTGCGTGGTGTCAACAGTGGGGAGGCTGTGCGCGTGTGGGGGCAGGAGGTGCAAGGAAAATCTCTGCATGTTACATTCGATATTTCTGTGGACCTAAATCTTCTCTAAAAAATATCTTGAAACTAAAAAAGAAACTTATGAGACCTAAAAACGTATATTACAAGTAAGTATAAAATTCAAGATTGACTTTTAAAACCGATGCAACATTGTGATCCTTCTGGACAGGTATTCTCTGAGCCATTTTAAAAAGTTGAAGGCAGGTGAACAGAGCTCCACAGGGAGGCCTTGCTCACCCACAGACCCTCCTGTCCCCACGCACAGCCTCGCCCGCCCCCTTAGCTGCAGAGCCTTGTCTCTATCTCTTCTGAGCTTTTCCAGTTACCCTTTGTCTGTGATCGCCCATCCACCCTCTTGTCCGCTGACGGCTGCCCGCTCGTGTCTGGGAGCCAGCGTCTTTCTTCTTCATAAGCCCTGTCGTGATGCGCTAAGTGGACTGGGAGCAACCTGGATTATCCCTTCGGGTACTTTACGGTGTGGTAGTTGCTCCTGAACAGGGAAGTCCCTGAGCTTGAAGACAGAGGCTACGCCATGTCTACCATTCTGTTTGCTCCCCTACCGAGCACAGGAGCAGGGTGGACCCAGAATTCAATCCACCTTTGTTCAAGGAAGAGAAAGAGAGGTAAAAAAGAAGGAGGAAGAGACCCAAACTCTTTAGCCTGAAGAAGGCAAAGTTTGGTATTTCTCTAATACCCAAGATAAACATTTCTCACTTGTCATTTAAAAGGGGCACTTCTGAGAGTGAGCGGGGGATGCTCTTAGTAAACATGAGGATTCAACAGGCCTGGCAAGGAGCTGCCCTGGGCCAACAGGAGCGATGCTGGGTGCCCACTCCACATCCCCACCCACCCACCTGCGTCTTCTCCTAGGACTGGCATCCCTGTCCTTGCCTTTGCCCACCTGGCAGTTCTCTTGTTCACTATTCAAAATTTAGCTTTAAGGCCATTCCTTTGGAAGCTTTCTTATTCCCTGACCTTCCCCAGGCAGAATCGTCTGTTCCCTGCACCGCTGGATCACCTGGCCTCCTGGGAAGGAATCTTAGTGTCTGACCTATCTCATCCCTTCAAAGGGTTTCCCACAACACAAAAATAGTGATTCCAACTGCCTGCCATTTATGAGATTTTAAAAAAAACTTTCAACTAAAATACTGCTGGAACAAGAATAGTAGGAGGTTTGTGATTCTCAAACAGGGGCATTTCTACCCTCTCCACCCTGGGAGCATCTGGCGATGTCTGAGATGTTTCTGGTTCTCGCTTTAGTGATGGGGTGGTATTGGCATCCAGGGGTGGAGGCCAGCGTTGCTGCTAGGCATGCCACAAGGCACAGGACAGCCACCTGCCTGCCAACAAAAGGTCATCCGGCCCCAAGTGTCTCTAGTGTCAAGATTGAGGAACCCTGTTCCAGTCAGCAAGATGAGTCACGGGTGGTGGCTTTATCCAGCATACCTGTCCCACCTGGCACCTCCCACTCATGCCACTCCTGTGCAATCCCCTGTGGTCTGCCATCTGTCCCCAGAATGCAGCCTAGAGGAGACTCATGTTCTCTGATGGTGACATGATAGACTGCAGCTTCTTATCCCATGAAATCATATGCAGTTAAGGTATAGAACATGATGTTTTGATATCTTGATATACATGCACGTCATGTAATGAAGTAGTGACTATAGTCCATCAAATGGACACAGCCACCACACCATAGTTACCTTCCCTGGTTTTTCTTTTAGTGCTATCACCCCATTCTTGACCTCATTTGTTGGGATTAATTTTCTGGTCTGTACAGCCCTGGTAGGCTCCCATGTAACAGCTCTCCTGGAACCTAATTCAGCAGTGAGTCTAGTCACTCACCTGACACGATGGCTCCTTAAGCACCGCTGAACAAGGAGCTGACATGAGGGGGAAGCTGGAAGCTGTGACTTTTGCTTTCAACAGAAGAGGAAATCTCCCACAGACGTGGGAAAGAACTGGGGCTTCATGGGAAGGCGTGGTCCTGCTGCTCCTAGTTTGCTGAGAGATGTCCCCAGCGCGATTCTTCTGGGCACAAGCGCTGGGCTGTCATGCCCTCTACGAAGCAGGGAGTGGCAGATGTGTAGCTCTTAATAAGTACGCTTGTGTATGTGAAGCGCTTTGTAATAGGCTTGTGTGTTTCAACGCCTTAGCCACCTTCCCCGTGACTTCCAGCCCCATCTGCAGTAATCTGCTTATGTTAAATACTCGTGTCTATATAATTATTTCTAAGGTTATTTTTCTTTCCTAAGTTGCTTGATGTAAAGAGTCTGTGTTGTCTATTTTCACTAAATTGGATACCACTCTGTTAATTTATTCTTCATCTTATTCATTAGTTCTGACGTTTTTAATGTGCTAACACTATTCTAGACCCCGGAAATAAGCCATAAGAGACAAACCCTCTCTATCCTGCAGCGTCTTCCTGCCGGGTGGGAGGTAGAGGAAGCATCTCCTAGGATCACTGCATCCTAGCCACCTGCAGGCGGCGAGCTATTTCTGGAGGGGATGATGCCTGGGCTGTATCTTGAGCTTAGCTGGGGGTCATGGATTCCAGACACATGGAGCCAAAGGGAATTTAAAGTACAGCTGGTTACCAACCCAGCGTGGTGTCACTATGATCTTTCAACCTGACAACAGTGTGAAAGTGGTAAGCATTCAATAGAAACAATACTTAAATTTTTGAATATTGACCTTTTCTGGGCTGTGATATGTGGTAGGATACTCTCTTGACCCTGGGCAGCGGCAGCAAGCCCTGGCTCCCAGTCAGACACACATCCAAGAGGGTAACAGCTGGCCCTCCGCCTGCACTGTGTGGCTAAGCTCTGGTGTAGGCTAGGTTAGGTGAGTTGAATGCATTTTCAATGTGTGATATCTTTAGGCTGCAACTCCATTCTAAGCTTTGGATTTGCAGAAACACTGATTTCCATAGGGGGAAGGGAGGAGGAGACATCTGAGTCAGTCATTCCAATCACTATCGCCATGTAACGAGCTACCCCAAACTCGGAAGCTTCCAGCCATGATTTTTTAAAGATGCTCTCAGACTCTCTGGGTCCAGAACCCGACTGGTGTAGCAGGAATGGCATGGCTCTGTCCCCCGATGTCTGGAGCCTTGCTGGGAAGAGCTGGCAGTTCCAGGCTTGGAATCCGGAGGCATCTTTACTCCCAAGGCCGCTTGGAGGGATCTCCCAGGAGGCCTGGGCCTCTTCACAGCATGCCGGTTTCAGGACAGATGGACTTCATACATAGAATTCCCCTCCAAAACGAGTGAGTCCAGGGATAAGACAGAAGCCGCATGGCTCCCCATGGCAGCTGCAGAAATCACAGCTCACCTCCACCGCCTTCTGTTGGTGGCAGGGAGTCACAGGCCACCTCAGATCCAAGGCGAGGAAGCACGGGTCCTATCACTGAGCAGAAGGGAGAGCAGAGAATTTGCAGCCATCTGTTTAAGACCACCACGCCAACCAGGAAGGAGGCTGCTAAACGCAGGTGCTGAGGAGCTTTGGAGTCAGGCAGACCACGGTGCGCATTCCAGTGCGACCATTTCTTGGACAGTTAATCCCCCTTGAGCCTGTTCCTTGTCTATGGAGTGGAAATAGTGTTCTTTGTTAGTTAGGTCATTGCAAGGATTAAATGAGATTATGCTTGCAGTGCGATTATGACATTTGGCACCCAGCGAATGCTCAATAAGTGATAGGCCCCTCCCCTAATTAAATCAAACCAAAGTACTTGACTACCGTAATAACCTATGCTATCGAAATATCTTACAATACACGCCTGAAGCACATTTTCTGACTTACGGTAATTTTTGCTGGTTTTTTTTTTAGTTACTTCCAAAAGTTTTCTTAAAGTCAGATTTTAAGAAAAAGTAGGAAGTGTCTGGAAAAAATTTGAAAAAAAAACAGCAAAAGTTGATATAGGCAAAAAATGTGCTTTATGCAATAAAGACAGGAGAAGACTAAAAGAGAGGTTAACACCACTGTCAACCAGGGACTCCCTGGTGTGGTACACAGCTCAGGGGCCACGGCTTTCCGGGTGGCCGGTCCCCAGTGCCCCATGTGCTCAACTTGTGAATACTATGTTATGGAAAGTTGCTCTTCTCTGAAGGGCAAGACCAGGCATCATCCCGCATGGGCCGAATATTCCAACTCTTGGCAGAAATGCTTTTCAAAAGTATTAAAAGTGTGTTCTGAATAGAAAAAAATTAAAAATCTAAACTCAAACAAGATTAAAAGTCACATGTTAAAAAGAGTTTGACAAAACAGGCCATGTTAGACCTTGAATGAGAGTTTTGAGATAAGGAATAATTTGAACACACACACACACACACACACACTCACACACTCACATCCCCCCAGGAAAGTTTTGAACAGCAGAAGTAGTGTTGCCATGGAAGGAAGATACGGTGAATCCCTTTGTGAGCCGTCAAATTTCGGTCAACATGCAAAATTAACTTTTGATTAACTAAGTACCTATTCCCTGAGGGCAACAAGACCAGCTAGATGCTGAGAATGTTAACGTAGGTAAGAGACGAAAGGCGCAGTGCAGCGGGGAGCTGGCGCCCAGGAAGGATGGCTGCAAGGCTTGCGGAGCACGGGCGGCCGGCGGCGGCCCCGCGGGAATGAAGGACAGCCGCCCGCTGCTGCCCTGCAGAGCCACTGCTGTGTCCCATCGGTGGAGTTGAGCTCCTGAGTCTTTTAATCATTTCAAGTGCTCTGCTAACAATTCTAGTCCTCAGATGTGCCGCAAACATCCAAGAATTGGAAACCACTGTCAAAGAAAGGCTCTGGGGCCTGGCAGTCTGTAGTTTTTTTATGAGGTTTGTGCCACTTATTAATTGTGTAAACGTGGGAAGTTTGGGCACATTATTTGGTCTTTCCTTATCTGCAAAATGCAGATAATACCTGTTTCCCAGCTGTTGTGAGGTCTAAGTGAGATATCAAATGCAGGAAAAATATCTACTTGACAGTAAATACGTGATAAATAAGAGCCATTGTGGTATTAGTGAGGTAGGTCTGCAGCACCTTGTTAGCAGAAGAAAAATCTTGATTTTTGGCTTCCTTCCCAGTGTACTCTGAGTTAGTAAGTAAAGGGTAAAGCTTGAGCAGTCGACTATTTATTTATTCATTTATTTATTTATTGTGGTCCTGGGGATTGAATGCAGGGACATTCTACCTCTGAACTACATCTCCAGCCCCGTTTTATTTTTTTAATTTTGAAACAGGGTCTGACTAAGTTTCTGAGACTGGCCTCAAACCTATGATCCTCTGGTGTCAGCCTCCCAAGTGCTGGGATTACAGGCGTGCATCACCACTCCTGGCTAACTCTTACTTATTTCAACTTCCCAAATGATTCCCATGCTCAGCCATATTTGGAAACCACCAAAATAAACAACTTTCTAAATTATAAAGCCAAATTTGTAGGTCATGTCTCATTTTTTAACATATTCTTAAGTAGAGCTTTTTATTAAAACCACATCATAATTTCTTTTTTTTTTTTTTTGCAGTACCGGGGATTGAACCCGGGCGTTCTACCTCCGCGCTACGCCCCTGGCCCTATTTTTTTTATGCTTTATTTTGAAACCAGGTCTCACGAAGTTGCGGAGGGCCTCACTAGATAGAGAGAGAGAGAGAGAGAGAGAGAGACAGGGAGAGAGAGGAGAGAGAGAGAGAGCATGCGCACCTGTGCGCACACGCACGCTGAGGCTGGCCACGAACCCGGATCCTCCGGTCTCTGCCTCCCAAAGTACTGGGATTACAAGCGTGCGCCACCACGCCCAGCCACATCATAATTTCTGTTTGTTCATTTATTTCCTTATTTATTTTTATATCTTTTTTTGCGGTACTGGGGATTGAACCCAGGGGCATTCTGCCTCTGAGCTCCACTCCAGCCCTATTTTTTATTCTTTCTTTTGAAACAGGGTCTCACTAAGTTGCGGAGGGCCTCCCTAAGTAGCTGAGGCTGGCCGCGAACCCGGATCCTCTGGTCTCAGCCTCCCAAGTGCTGGGATTACAAGCGTGCGCCACCACACCCGGCTTTATTTTTATATCTTTATTGGTGCATTATAGTCTCACATCATAATGGAGTCCAGAGAGATAGTGACATACATGCACACAGCACTTGGTGAGCTTTCCCCTGGCTCCCTCCTCACCCCCTTTCCCCATACAAGATATTGAGATTGACATTGGTATTCTCATATATGTACATAACATATTATAATTTTGTGATGTTTGTATTCACATTCTTACTGTAGAGGTTTATAAAAACAGAGTTGTTGCTAAATCTCTCACAGGTGACAACATCAACCACAATGCTGAGTAATTCTCCTGACCCTTGTCCCTTGCTTTTCTACCCACAGTGCTTCTAAGTGCTTCCTTTTGCATATTTACTCTCTGTTGAGACATTGACACATGGGTTTTGCTGTCTTTAAGGTAACACACATTGTATGACTATCAATAATAATCTATACATGATGTGTTTTATAATAAAAATGTGTATGCGTGTGCATATACACGTATGTGTGTAAGTGTGTGTGTAAACCGGTTACTCAGGATGTAGGGTGAAAATTAGCTTCTGGTTTGTACCTTTTGGCATTCACTTCAGAAGCTCCCAGAGACGATAGAGATGCGAGTTTAGACCTTAACCTCCTCCGTATTCCATAAAACCTTTCTATCCCTAGTTCAGAGACTTTTCACCTTGTCTCTTCTTAATTAATTATAATAATCACATTACTCATCAAGTAGACTCTCTAGTTTTAATTAACTAGAGAAATATTGGCAATAGATTTAATGAAAGGGCTCATAAGATTTAAGGCAAAGTTAATTAAGATGTGATTATAATGTCACAGTTCATTATCATGAAATGAAGTTTATCAGGCAACAGTTGTATAAGCCACCAGTTTATTTTTTCACCGTTTACCAGGCAGAACTTGAGTCAGCACCTCAGAGAGCGTGAATGCAGGAATCTGGGGTAGGTTCAGATCTTAGAACTGCTTCCATAATTAGGGGTTCCGCGAGGCTTTGTAGAAGTTTGTGCTTCAAAGGAAACAAACCAAGATGAGGCGCCTGGAACAAGACCGCCTGAGGGTTTTCCAGATATTTCGGCTCCCTCATCAGCGTCTGCATTCATTGTGTAATCTTCAGACTTTGGGTTTATAAATGGATTCCAAGTGGGCCCCCCGCCCCCACCCAGGTCTGAAGAAAGCCCCCGTCAACACTCCGCCCACTTCCTCGTGCCCACAGCTCGCTCCCTCTGCTTTCTGCTTTAAACTTGTCGATACCTACTGCATTGCTGGGCCTTTCTTAACTGTGGACAGGGCTACACAGTCCCCAAAATAAGTAAAGTAGGTATTTTTAGTTTGTTTTGAGAGTCTTCATTTTGGGAAATGCTCAAAGAATAATGAGAGTAGCACCCTTGCTGGTTTAAGAAAGGCTTGCCCAGGCCCCGTGGTCGAGCCCCAGTGCACAGCTCCTGCGTTCATTCTCAGGTATACTGGGGAGTGTCAGAGGGGTTTTGATGCCTTCAAGAAAGTTGGAGCTCCTCCAGGCGCACTACCCTGAGTACGCTTTACCGGCATCGATCTGTTATCCATCAACCGCAGAGAGTGGCCGCAGAGTGGCCAGGTACTTACTCCCACCTCCTGTGGGTCAGTTTTCCCAGGCGCTGCCAGCAGGGAGAAGCCATTCTTGAATGGCTTGATCTTCTCCCAGGTTCTTTTCTGATCATTCACTCTTATGCCTTCTGGCATTTCTAAAATTTTCGTATGCTCACTATAGGCGAGGACCTTTTAGCATTTTTGCATCTCATGTACCTTAAAGAAGATGAACGCTTTGGATACTGTCCCCAGAAAAATTCATATCACCTGTACATGACCTTTGTCTACAACCTCAGGAGGCTCATGAATCCCAGAAACCCATCCAGACACCTTAAAGAGCCATGAGTTTGAGTTTCAGAATCATGGACGACATCATATTATGTTTTTCCTTTTTTATATTTTATATCTTGACTAATTTATTTTACACTTTTATTGGTGCATTATAGTCTCACATCATAATGTACTTCATAATGATAGTGACATACATGCACACAGCACTTGGCGGGCTTTCCCCCGGCCCCCTCCCCACTCCCCCTTCCCCATACATGACAATGAGATTGGCATTGGTATTCTCACATTTGTACAGAATGTCAATGCAAGTCTTTCCTTCATTAATTCTCCCTCTCCCCTACTCCCACCCTCCATAGACTACCTCCCTGGCTCCACTGGGGTTTCTCCTCCATTTTCTAAAGTCTCTCTTGTATCCCAATTACTCCCTAGCTTCTGCATATAAGTGAAAACATATGACCCTTCACACATTATTTTCTGAATCCCAAAGAATTCTAGACCAAAGGAGATAAGACAAGGGCCAGGGAAGGATAGGTTTCAATAAGAACGATGAAGGACAAACTCTACGTTTGGTTTTCTGGTTCTGGAAATGTGCTGGAGAGTGATTGGGGTACCACGCTGGAAGCACAGGTGGGGAGTATTTCTGTGACTGCAGAAGTTCTATTCAACAGAGCCATTCTAGAGAAGACTGGGTTGGACGTGAGCCCTAACTGAGGGCCCTCACTTGGAGTGAGTATCGAGGTGCCTTCCTCAGAGGTGGAAAGTGAGAGGTTTCACACATGAACCTGTGTGGCAGAGGTCAGAGAACACGGCCAAGGCTCAGGAATTGTTAATAAATCAAACTCATCTGTAAGAAAAAAAAAAAAAAACTGGGCTCAGATGGTTGCCGGGGAAATTGATGTTAGCCTCCAATATATACATAATTACCATCCTACGTGAACTGTCCAAAGTATAAAGTAAGTGGGGAAGCTTCTTCATAACCCTGGGATCAAAGATGGCACGACCTTGACAAAGACAGCCAAAAAGTGAGAACTGGGTGTGGTGGTACACACCTGTAATCCCAGTACTTGGGAGGCTGAGACAGGAGGATCGCAGGTTCAAGGCTAGCTCAACAGCTCAGTGGGATTCTCAGCAATTTAGTGAGACCCTGTTTCAAAATAAAAAATAAAAAGGATTGGGAGCATAGCTTGGAGGAAAAATGCCCCTGAGTCAGTACTCAGTAACACACACACACACACACACACACACACACACACACACACACAGCAAGAGACCCATCTTAGTTATAGTAATGTTAGTTATAATTCTAAATGCAAAAACCACACAGTTCTAGGAAATAGAATTCAACAGGAAACAGTTCAAATAATACTATGGCATTGTGTGAAGGTATTACTATCAATTTCACTAACATGTATGGGGAGGGAAGAGGAAAAGATGGAGTGGGATGTGGAGGGAAATACTCCAAGAGTTTTGTGCATGTGTGTTTTTATCACATTGAATCTCTCTATGATGTGTAATTAGAATGGACTAATAAAACAACTGAAAAAAAATAATCCAACACTTTAAAATACTAATGTATCATGACCCAGTAAAATTAATGTAGAAATACAAATAGGATTCAAGTGGGAAATCTACTAATATAATCCATCCCAGCAATAAATGAAATGAGAAAAGTATCTGATTATCTTGATAAGTTCCAAGAATGTATTCAATAAAATCAACACGCTTTTCTGATGAAACACACACCCACAAACACACCCACATACACACATGTTTACACAAAAGCTATGTAGGAAGGGAAAAATATTTTCTTATATGACAGAATATGTTCCTCAGACTGAGGTCCAATGTTAGACTCCAGGGTGACCCAAAACACAGTCACCACTGAACATGTCGGGAATTGTTCTGAAAATTCTAGACAACTCAGCAAATGAAAAGAAGAATATAGATGCTTATCGGAAAGGGAGAAAATGAATAATATCATTTTGATTGCTTGGTTCTTACTACTTGGACTGATGTGAGGATCCATGAAATATTTAGAATGAAGGTTTAGCAAAGGACTGAAATTATATGTGAATGCACTATTAAATGTATAACATATAGATATATGGTTTTCTATATAATATATAAGTAAATAAAATATATATAACTGTTAACTCTCTACTATGCCAGCAACAACGAGTTGGAAAATATAGTGGAAAAATCGCTGTTGCAAATAATAAATACTATGAACCTATGTGAAGAAAATTATACCATAGGAAACAAACAAACAAAGTAATTGGAGACATTCCATGTTGTAAAAATTTCAATTATCCCAGGATTAACTGAAAATGTTATCTCTTGGAGTTGTGGAAAAGAGTCCTAATTTCATGTAAAAGAATAAACTTGATAGAGAAGTCAAGAAGATTTTGAAAAAGAAGGCCAAGCATCAAGAGTAGTAAATCAATAGATATTATTTGAGCACCTCCGTAAATAAGGTGTGTTAGTGTGTTCCTTAGTATATAAGTAGCCAGTATGTAAGTTAAAATAAAACAAAACAAAATCCACTTTCATGCCCTCCCAAAAAAGCTAAGACTCGTCAGGGATCTTGCTGGGGAGAAATGAGGACAGACTGCCCCGTGTCTGTACCGCAGCGGCTTTTGTCTACCTCTGAAATGCAGAGTGGTCTATTTTGAACACTAAGCCTCAAAAAGTGTAACGAAGACAGAAAAATCTTCTGAAAAAGATCATGAAAACGGTGAAGGCAGACTGCAGGTCCGCCCCGAGCAGACAGGTGGGAACCTGCAGAGGTGAGGAGGAGGAGGAAAGGGCAGGTGGAGTTCACATGCCAACAGGAAAACTCCAGAGCTGAACGAGTCAGACTTGTGAGAAATATAAACATACACACTGCCCGCCTGATAGAAATACTGTGAGAGGTAGTATAATGGGCAGTTTGAAATAACGTGCAGTAAAATCGAAAAGCTCACTGGACCTGCCCTGGCCCAAGGCATCCCTGGAGGTTCATTACTGAATTGGACTGGCCACGTGACCTTGGGGGAAGGATGCATTTTTACTCAAAAAGTATTTATTAGGCATCTGCTGTGCCAGACACTGTGCTAAGCATGGGAATACAGAGATGCATTGGATAGCGTCCAGTTTCATGGATTCGATGCCATTTATGCACGTATGGGGCCCGATCACGAATCTACCGCCTCACACCACCACACACCAGGGCAGCGCTTCTAAACAACTAAACCCAGATCCGGCAGTTCACACCAGAGGGGGCCCTCTCCCTGTAAGGGGAAACTCCATCTTTTCAGTCTCAACCCAAAAGGCTTTGAGTCCCTCGCCCTTTCAGACCATACAGCCAGTCCCCCAACAGATATTATCACCTTCAAAAAAATCCAGAATCCCCTGACTTCTCACAAGTGCCACACCCCCGCCCTGGCCAGCCACTGTGTGCAGTCTGTGTTATTGTAGCAGGCTCCTACAGGACTCCTCTCTGTCATCTATTCTCACTTTAGTAGCCAAATGGTATTTTTTTTAAATGTGAGTCAGATTATGACATGTGCTGCCCCTAACTGCCCGTGGTTTCCACGTCCCTCGGAGTGAGAGCCAAATCCTGGTGATCGGCTTCCCTGCGGCTCCGTGACCCCAGCTCCTGCTCCTCAGGTCCTGCCCTGGAGGAGCCACGCCCTCCGCGGCCAGTGCCCTTGCATGCTCTTCCCCCAGCGCCCACAACGCTCGCTCCCTGAGCACCTGCAGGTGCCGGTTCAGACGCCACCTGGTCAGGAGGTCCTTCCTGGCTACTGTGGGCAAGATAGCAGCCCACAAAATGGTCACTCCCTATCCTTGTGCACTTCTGCCCGTCCTAACACATACCAACTGCCACTGTGTCCGCTGTTTGTGCTGCCGTCTCCCTCTTCAAAGGGGCCAGTACCTCCCTCGCTTCACCCAGAGCAGTTCCTGGCACAAACCAGGGGCTTCAAAAACATTTGTTGAATAAATGCATGAGTGGCTATTATCCCCGTCCTCAAAGACCTCATAATTTTTTTCGTTTTATTTTTGTGGCTCTGGGGATGGAACTTAGGAATATTCTACTTCCAAGCTATACCTCCATCCTTTTTAATTTTTTTTTTTATTTTGAAATGGGGTCGCGCGGAGTTGCTGAGGGCCTCGCTAAGTTGTGGAGGCTGGCTTCAAATCTGCAATCCTCCTGTCTCATCCTCCCAAGTACTGGGATTATAGGCATGCACCACTACACCCGACTGTCCAATTATTTTAACACAAGTTGAGATGGAGGAGATGAGAGATTTAACTCATGCTAAATTCTCTGTCTTGATCTACTCTCTCCAACATACCCTGCCCTATGACCCCCATGGCAATTCCAAGATACACTGGGAATGGAGTTACTTCTGATTTGGCTTCAATTCCAAAGTTGCTGAGGCTGGCTTCGAACCTGTGATCCTCCTGTCTCAGCCTCTCAAGTACTGGGATTATAGGCATGCATCACTATACCCAGAAAAGAGCTCA
Organism: Glis glis; assembly: GCA_004027185.1. Classification (NCBI taxonomy): domain Eukaryota; kingdom Metazoa; phylum Chordata; class Mammalia; order Rodentia; family Gliridae; genus Glis; species Glis glis. The sequence continues at coordinate 20,849 of PVJS01014483.1, forward strand.
CAATTTAATGAGGAAAAAGAGGCAAATAAACAAGGTAAGTAACTATTGAACATTGATGCATCTGACTACAAAGAAACAAGAAGCCCTGCTGGCATTCAGAGACTGAGCGAAGAGCTCAGTGAGGAAACGTGGGGAAGGATTTGCAGAGGTGTGGAAAGATGACGTGAATCATAAGAGGTGCTTAGGGGATTCTTGTTTTGTTTTGTTCTGTAAAAGAGAGGGCATCAAATACGCAACAGAACAGTGTGGGGTGCTGGGAAGTGGGAGCAGGTGACCAAGATGAACAGGAGAGGTGGTCTGGGACAGAACTGGAAGAGCTTCTGCCCTCATGCTGCCCCAAGCCTCTGTTCATCTGAACAGGACCACAGCCTCCCCCGCCAGCCAAGCTGTCACCTCCTCCTCTGCCTGGTTTTGCTGCATCTTATCTCTCCCACACACCACACCGCCTCCCACATCTCCCACCCTGGCCCCAGAGCTGACTCTAACAATCACATGTGCCCGTATCCTTCCCTGCTCGAAACCGCATTTGCTCTTTATTGTCTAGGGAACCATATCCAAACTTTCCTCCCTCCCTCCCTCCCTCCCTCCCTCCCTCCTTTCTTCTTTCTTCTTTGGTACTAGGGATGGGACCCAGGGCCGTTCTACCTCTGAGCTACACCCTCGACCCTATTTTATTGTTTTAAATTTTGAAATAGTATCTCGCTAAGTTACTGAGGCTGGCTTCAAATCTGAGATCCTCCTGTTTCAGCCTCCCCAGTACTGGGAATACAAGAGTACCCCACTATGCCCAGCTATGTTCAAACTCCTTCAACCTTGCACATGAAGTTTCTGTGGGTTGAAATGAACTGAATTTTCCTACTTTTATTTTTAGTGGTCTTTATTAATCTAGAAAGGCGGTACTGGAACTGGAACTTGGATCTGATATACATTTCGACTGCCCCGTGTCAGTCCTCGGAAGGCTCCCTGGACCAGCCCCTCTTCTTCCCGTTGCAGACATAGCAGAAGGTAATTCCAGACGGGGAGGAAACACGCCTGCTTTGTTTCATGTCTTCACAGTTGGGTCTGGCCTCTCCCTGACAGATGACCCTCTCTGACCAATGGTCCTTCCATTTCAACATGCACCGGAGTCCCCTAGGGAGCCTGTGAGCACAGATGGCCCTGCCTCACCCCAGCCACCGTGACTCAGTAGGTCCGGTAAGATCCCAGAGTGTGTGTGTCTAACACGTTCCCAGGAGATAGAGCCCAGGCTGCTGTGACCTGGGCCCACGCTTCAAGAATAACGGCTCTACCCAGCTGTGGCCAAGACAACAGCTCCACTCATTTGACCTGTCCCTGGGAGGTGACTTCAGCCAGGAAGGTGACGGATTCCACCCTCTCACTTGGGAGCAATGTGCGGGCAGAAAGATGGTAGATGCCGGGCCCTCCGCCCCCCTGGAAGAGCCAGGGAAGCACCCTCGTTAGACGAGGCAAAGACCTAGAGAGGAATTCTTCTTTGGTCACTGCCAGTTCTGCCTGAGGCTGGCCCGGCCCACCCACCAATGAATGGCCACAAAATCCCGGACTCTGATCAGCTTCTATGTCCACTGCACACAACACAGAACTCACACAAGTAGAAACTCATGATAAACGCTCATGCCTGAACGACTGAGCTCCGCTGAGCCCCTGTGTGCTAGCGGGGCTCAGCACAAACGGAGAGCACGTATGTTCCAGATGAGTTCCTTGCCATATGCCTGTCATGACTCTTTGATGGCATCTACTTCATAGAAACAATAACAATACGTGTATTCTATGTATTTTTGCAGCAGATAATGCTTTGTACGAAATCCTCCAGAGGTCAGAGGGGCTTAGTATCCTTTCATCTCGTGAAGTGGAACAGACCTGTCGAGTTCCCTGGCCTCAGGCCGCCACTGAGTCACTGGGTGTGGAGGGAGTCCTGGAACCCTGCAGATCAGCATCGTGTGCCTGAAACACGTTTCCCAGCCACGGCACCTTCGTAGCACTTAAAAAAAATACTAAAAGAAATGAAGAGCTTGAAAATGAAGAGTTCATGGTACAAGACTGGAATTGTTCTCTGTAAACATAGAAATGTCTAATACTTAGCTCTGAGTACAATACCGAACACAAAAGTCAATGTCATTGTGGGGACAAAGTAAGTTACATAGCGATGGTGGTTTTAAAAATAATTACTGGAAACCTGGATCTAAAATCTCCAATTATTTTATTAAATTGTATTTTATTATAATTATTTCTGGTGGTATTGGGGATAGAACCCAGAGGCGTTCTACCTCCGAGCTACACCCCTAGCACCATTTATTTATTTATTTATTTACTGTACTAGGGGTTGAACCCAGGGCCATTCTACCTCTCAGCTACATCCCCCAGTCCTATTTTATTTTTTTATTTTGAAACAGGGTCTCGCTAAGTTGCCAAGGGCCTTGCTAAGTTGCTGAGACTGTCCTCAAATCTATGATCCTCCTGTGTCAGCCTCCCAAGTACTGGGATTACAGGCATGCACCACCACACCTGGACATTTTATTTTTTTAATTTTGAAATAGGGTCTCACTAAGTTGCTGAGGGTGTCCTCAAACCTGCAATCCTCCTGTCTCAGCCTCCCAAGTACTGGTATTACAGTCATGTGCCACTATGCCTGGCTCTCTGATTTTTTTAAAACAAGTTGAGACAGAGGAGATGAGAAATTCAACTTGTGCTAAATTCCCTGTCTTAATCTACTCTCTACAACAAACCATGTCCTTATGACCTCGCTATGTCCATTCCAAGACACCTCTGGGAATGGGGATATTTCTGATTTGACCCTCTGATTCCATTTTTTTTTCGGTGCTGGGGATTGTACCGAGGGGCATTCTACCTCCAAGCTACACACCCATCCCTTTTTATTTTTGAAACAGAGTCTCACCAAGTTGCTGACAATCTCACTATGTTGCTAAGGCTGGCCTCAAACCTGTGATCTTCCTGTTTCTGCCTCTAAGTAGTGGGATTACAGGTGTGCACCACCATGCCCGGCCTGATTCCACTTTTTGAAAGTGTGGGGTGTTCCACCACCTGGGTAGTGCTGCATTTTCAGTCATCCTCTTCTGAAAGGAGCTTTAGGTACTTGCCCTCCTTAGTGGCTAAGCAGCCTTTCCTGTGTATGGCCAACATCTGTAGATGTTTGGAGATTCAATGGTCATATTCAGTTTTAGACAATGACAGTCTATTTTAGCCAAGGCAGATGGCTACTTTGTCAGCATAACTCTCTCAGAAATTTAGCTTCTTATCTATTTTGTTTCTGTCTACCACAAGTATCAGTAAATATAGCCATCCTAAATTTGCCATCTTTCTTTTCCTTCTTACACATGTCCTCCACTCCAGCACACACATGCGCACACACACGCACACAAATGCCTCCCACCTCTTCTATTTCTCTCGTCTCTCTTGCCTGGGCCGGCCCAGAGTTCATCACAGGTTCTTTGGCTCTCTCAGATGTCATGGGAAAGAACACCATGACTTGCTGGGCTCAGCAGAAAGGATTTCCCATGTGCCGGAATCCTGCCTAGATCTTGATACCCTAGGCCACTGAGTCTTTAACAATTTAATTCTCTTAATCCTTTCTCACCAATGAATTTTAATCAACCTTTGTCATTCAAACTTCTTCCCAGCTTCATATTTTACTTATATGATTAACAAGTAGCTGCCTCTTCCAATCCTGCAAGGCCTAAAAGATCTGGGTTCTCTTTACTCGCTCTCACAAACTGCCAACTCTTTTGTCTGTACCGACTTCTTTCTTGCAGTGCTGACCAACTAGCAGCAACAAGCAGACACTCCTAACACTGCTACCATCATCATTGCCTAGAGTCTAGAGCAGGAGTCAGCAAACTTCTTTTGCTCAGATCTAGATAGTAAATATTGTAGCTTCATCGGCTGTAGGGCTCTGCCAGTGTAGCATGAAAGTAGCCACAGACTATTTTAAAAAACGAATGTGACTCATTTTTATTGGTTTTTTTAAATTTATTTGGTTCCAATAAAACTTTCTTTATAAGCATTGAAGTTTGAATTTTCTATAATTTGTTCATGTCATGAAGTAGTATTTTAAAAATTTTTATTAACTATTTAAAAGTGTGAAAACTGTTCTCCCCCTGTAGGCTATCGAAACACAGACAGTGGACCAGATTTAGCCCTTGGGCCACGGTCTGCTGACCCTGCTCTAGAGTAAATATTTGCCACATCATTTGCCTTCCAAGTTATCACAAGTGACTGTTTTACCAAAAGTCCCAGCTCTGCACAACCTGGGTCATTCATGTTTTGCTGGGTTTTTGCCATGGCAGCAGTCCACTTCAAGGACCAGTATCTCTATCATTCAGGATAGAGTTGGTTTTGCTGCCATTACAAACATCCCTCAAATCTCATTGGCTTTAAAGAACAAAGTTATATTTCTACACATGGCAGTCATCAGTGAATGAGGGACCCAGGCCATTGGAAGCTCCAGCTCTACCCATGCTTCCAAGGTTACTGGGTGTTATGGTTAGATATAGAATGTCCCCCGAAGAGCTCATGTGTCATGTTCAGAGTTGATGTAATTAAATCAGGAGGGTTGTGATCTCATAGTGTGTAAATCCATTGTAAATCCATTGTAATGGATTTACTGGGTGGTAATCTAACCAGGTGGGGTGTAGCTGTACAAGGTGGGTTCCTGGGGGTGTGGCCTTAGGGACTGTGCTTTTTGTCTTTGAATTCCCTTGCTTGTTGATGCTCTCTTGCTTCCGGCCTCCATGATGTGAGGAGCAGAGCCCTTGTGCTCTCTCCTACTCTCTGCTTCCCGCTGCCATGCCCTGAGATGTACAAACTCCAGCTTCATATGGACTGAACCCGAAATCTCCAAGAAATTACTGGGAGCAAACAGATCTTCCTTCCTCAAAGTTGTGTGGTTAGTGGATTATAGCAGTGAGAGTGTTGACCCAGACACTGAGACATGAAAAAATGAACATGGTGAAACTTGCTCCTTGTCAGCCTCCTGAACGTGCCACATGTCACCACTGGTCATATCATTAGCTAAAGAAGTCTTGGGGCCAAACTTTGAAGGAGAAGTGCAATCTTACCACATTCCCAGGAAGATCAAGTACTGGAATTTTTTGAACTGCCCTGATTATTCTGACACAGGATAAGTGAAAAAATACTTGTAAAAACTTTACCCAGTAAAACAAACAAAAACCTCCTAATACATGCAACTTTCTAAATGCCAGTTAAGAGATAAGCAAAGAAAGAAAACTTCGCATAGATAAGAAAAAAATATATATTGAAAGATGGAGACCAGAACACAATGACAGAAATAAAGTCCAAAATTAACATTTATAAAAATAAATGTAAATGGAATAAGCTTTCAAATTGGTTGAATAAGACAAAGTCTATGTACAAAACAAAACAAAGTGATACAAAATTATAAGGGACTGGCAAACTATGGCCCCCAGAGCAGATCAGCTCAGCCTGCTGCCTGCCTTTGTAAGTCAAGTTTTATTGGAACACAGTCAGGGCCATCATTCACATATTTTCTAAGGCTACTTTTAACCTATTTCAACCTATAAGAGCAGACCTGAGTAGTTGAAACAGAGACCACATGGCCCACAAAAGCTAAAATATTTACCTGGCTTCTTACAAAAAGTGCTTACTGACTCCTAGGTCAGACAATAAAGGATAATAAGATATATGATGAAAACAAGACTAAATCAATGGCTATGGTATTATTAATAAATATGAATAAAATGTCAACCTTCGTTAAGTGTATAGAAAATTCCTGAGTGTTAAGAACATGATCTCAGAATAGAACAACTCACCCTTCTCAATTTCATCTTAACTCCACTATAAAATCTTATTTAATTTCCTAAACCTAATTATTTCTTTACAATCAATAAAGGTTAAATATTAGTCTTTCAGTCAGGTGTGGTGGCACATGCCTGTAATCCTAGTACTTGGGAGGCTGAGACAGAAGGATTGCAGGTTCAAGGCCAGCCTCAGCAATTCAGCGAGGCTCTCAGCAATGTAGTGAAACCCTGTTTCAACAGAAAAAAATAAATAAAAAGGGCTGGGGGTGTACCTCAGAGGTATAATGTCCCAAGGTTCAATCCCCAGCACCAAAAAATAAATAAAAATAAATCTGTCTTTCTAGTCAAACCAATTCTTCAATCTCTAATTTACCTTTTTTCAGGGAGTGGCATTTGCATGAGCCCAACACAACTAAGGGCACAATGTTTGACAATGAAGATATGACTTTCAAACAGGTGAAAAATTGTAGGAGATTATGTGTAGCATGCATAAGCACAATCATAGGAGCTTGTGTTTGGCATGAGAACTCCAGCAGCTTCATTAACCCAAGAAGCTTTCAATTCAGTGTGTTTTATTTTTTAATTTGTTTTATTTATTTTTGGTATAAAAATATGAAAGTTTAAGTCAAAGAAAGATAGAGGGCAAAAACAGTCCCCCCTGAAATGGGGGGAGGAGTCCCCAAAAAAGGGAACCCGCAGTGGGTTTTAAATTAGGTAAATGTGTTGTATCTTTCCTAGCTGTATTTTTATTCTTACATTGAGTTAAACTTTTTAACCTGCCTTTTGAATATATCACAGCTCACCTCTTTGCAATATTATGTGTTCTCTTTGCCTGGCCTGGAAGGTTCTCCCCTCTTTAAAGTCCTCCACCTGAGTTGGGGTGAGGGTGGGGGTTACATTACAGGAACCAGGGGGCTCCCAATCTAGAGGAAACCCATTCGATCCACACTGCTGAGTCATCAAAACAAATACCTCACATACACAATGTATAAACTCAAAGAATTGGCTCACGCAATTATGGGGGCTAGCAAGTCTGAAATCTGCAGGGCAGGGAGGTCAGCAGGCTGCAGACCCAGGGGAGGGTCTTTGCCATCTCCAATATTAAGACCCTCCAGGGGCAGAATTTCTTTCTCCTCAGGTGCATGCAACCTTTTCTCTTTAGCCTTTGACTGATGGAACGAGGCTCACTCACATAATGAAGCGTTAGCTGTTTTACTCAAAATCTACTGGTGTGAATGTTAATTACGTGTTTAAAAATAGTTCCACAGTAACATCTAGACTAGTGTTCGGCCATGGGTACTATAGCCCAGCCAAATTGATAGATAAAATGTACCATCACAACTACTGTGTGTCTGGCACACACAGAGAACTCAGAGGTGTGGCGATGATCAAGGGGACAAGACCCATGATCTTAAGTCACACACACTAGGAGTTCATGGAGCACAATGAGTTCATACCTGGAGAGGTGGCGAGAGCAAGTGCATGTGTAGATATGAAACGTGCAGAGAGCGTGAAGATGTCGTGGGTTGAATAAGACGAGCCTGGCTCTTGGTCACTGATGGGCACTGGCATGTGGTCCCAAGAGTCACTGCGTTATCTCCCCTGGTGAGTATGTCACTGCAGGTCTCTGTGACATTCCTCCGGGTGGTGACTCCAGCACTGCATGTGCTGCTCACTGGAGTGCCAAGCCCCCCCCCCCAAAAAAAAAGCACACACAGAATGCACACAGACTTTCAGGCTCTGTGGAATAGAGGCGCATCAGAGTAGCCGTTGTGTTCTTTCTGCCTCTCCTGACCATGCTTTCGCTTTTCTTCTACATCTATGGTTTTGCAGGATTTGCCAGGAAAATAGGCCAAAGATACACCCCTAAGTGTCATTCAACTTAGCTACCAAGACTTGGCCAGCATTTCCTTGGGGATCGGGCAGCTTGTTTCTCTGGAGTCAGAAGTGAGGCTGTGTCTCTGCCCGTCCTTTTGGTAAAGCATGTCTGTCTAGAACGACGGGAAAGTGTTCTCTCTAAGCCCTTCCTTGACACACCGTAGTACCTGCATGATCCAGAAGGAGATAAAGAGGCAGCGTCAGCCATACTCAGGCGGCCACCTCGTTAGTGGATAGTTCTAGTGTATTTTTTTCTTGGCAAGATAAATAGCACATAGCAATACTTTTAAATTAAGGGGATTAAAATCAGAAGAAAGATTGCCGGGAGCACAGAAATGTATTTCTTCTATTATGTAAATTCTTCAAACATTGGGGTTCTAGCTTCTACTCTGCCTTTCTCTTTTCTTCTTTCTTTCTTTCTTTCTTTCTTTCTTTCTTTCTTTCTTTCTTTCTTTCTTTCTTTCTCTTTCTTTCTTTCTTTCTTTCTTTCTTTCTTTCCTTCCTTCCTTCCTTCCTTCCTTCCTTCCTTCTCTCTCTCTCTCTCTCTCTCCCTCCCTCCCTCCCTCCCTCCCTCTCTCTTCTTCACTTTTCTTGGTAGGTAGCCACTCGCCCAATGGAGCTCATTAAGCCTTGAATGTGTGGATTATAAAGATAGGGAAGGAAGGCGATGGTGCGTACGGGATGCAGCAGAGGGAGCAGAACTTTCCAGCCTGGCCGTGGACCTGGACACAGAGGACCGTGGCAATGGAATTGTCATGGGTTCCATGTTTGTCAGCAGGATCCCCAGAGCGTATTCTCCAGCGTGTCATCCATGCAATAAATGATGCAAGTAGCGATCCCAGTGATTGAAAGCCTGAGAGGTGCTCAGCTGGTCCCGCCGCTGCTGTCATGGACATGACATAACTGGATTTGTAAAATTTACACTCTCTTCCATTTGATCTTGCTGGGAAAGAGCTGACCTGTAACTACATTTCAGAGAATTATCGGCACATCTGCCAAAGAGTTTCCTCAGGCGGCTTCACGGTTGAGCTTGTTTCTGCCAAGAGGTGAGCCAGGCTGAGGAATTGTACCTGCATTCCCCTTTACCCCAGGTAGCTTGGAGGAACACATAAGGTCTGTAGACCATATTTTGTTGCTGCTGTTGTTGTTCTTTATATTGAATCTTTATCCAGAAGTACTTAAATTAGATGATTGCATTTACCACACAAGTTTGGTGATAAGTTACCATGGTTATGGACATCAATGCAACATGTGGCTAAAACTAAATTCTTAGTAAAGGAAATAAGGTGAAGGACAGGTGCACACACCTATGCTCTCTGTGTTGTCTCTTCCCATAGCATTTTCTTTTTTTTTTTTTTTGCGGTACCGGGGATTGAACTCAGGGGCTTTCTATCTCCAAGCTACACCCCCGGCCCTATTTTTTATACTTTATTTTTGAAACCAGGTCTCACGAAGTTGTGGAGGGCCCCACTAAGTAGCTGAGGCTGGCCGTGAACCCGGATCCTCCGGTTTCAGCCTCCCAAGTACTGGGATTACAAGTGCACACCACCACACCCGGCTTCCCATAGCACTTTCACCTAGAACGTCCTCAGACTTAATTACACCTTGGATCCTGCTCTTTTAGCACCCACTCGGCACAGTCTTTACTCAAGACTCGACCCATCTCCGCCTCGTCCTCCACACCTCTGGACACGGATGCCGTGTGAAGTTCTGGTTTCCACCTTGGTTCTGCTTGGAAATCCATGCATTCACTCAACAAATAGGTGCCAGTGCACGCTCCCGGTTATTTCTGCTTACAGGGGGATACATCAGCAATCAAAGCAGACAGTCGTGAAGCATACATTCAAGCGGTAGGAGACAACATCGCATTGAATAAGAAAAGTTATTAAGTAAAATGTGATAAATGATTTACCAAAAAAGTAGTGAGCTAAGGGAATCATAAAAGACGAAGCTGGCCAGGGTGGACAGGGAGGCCACAGTGGAAGGCCGACCCGCTCCTCAGCAGCTCCCTCCCACATCGCTCTCAGCAACCTTCCCCAGTCTCCCATCTCTTCCCTCCGATCTCAGGGTAGCCTGGTCCCCAGCTCCCTCAGAGCACAGCCTCACCTCCTCCATCACTAAGAAAAGTAAGTGAGGCCATTGAACATGAACTGACCCACGTTCCTGCTGCCTGGACCCTCGCCATCCATCCCTCATGTCTGGGAGGAGACCTCGGGGCCAAGGTGGCATCCCCACGGGAGCCATGGCACCCTCCCCTCCTGCTCTGAGCTCCCACAGGTCAGGCCTCCTCCTCTGTCTTCCACCCGGTTCACTCTCTCTAGGAACCGCCAGGCTGTAAATGGAATCAAGGTTCCTGAAACCGCTTGCTCTTCACCCTGCAAACCTTCTGACTATAACCTCCTCTCATGCTTGCTCTTCAAACTTGCCTCTTCATCCCCAGGTCCCCGTCTCACTGTCCTTCCACACTCACAACCACAGAACCCTGGCCTCCCTGGCCTGCTCCTTCTTTGGACCTTCTAGTGCTGAGCATCAAAAAACAACAACAACAACAACAACTATTTACCTCCCTCAGATCCAGGACTGGCTAAGTAATTTGTAAGGCCCCATGGAAAATAAAAAGGAAAAGACATTTGCCTGAAAATTATTAACTAATTCAAAACATTAAAACAAGCCCAAGAACCTTCCAAGTGCGGAGTCCTGCGTAACGCACAGGGGACACACCAGGAGGCTGATCCTGGCCAGACCCTCCTCACTAGACCTTCTGCTACCTCTGTCCATGTGGAACCACCCCCTCTTCTGACTCACAGATGCAGGACTGCACAGGAGGAAGAGCACAAACTCAGGAGTCATCCACCTGGGACTGGATGTCCACTCTGCCACCTGCTAGCTGTGAAATGTTGTTCAGGCAGTTTAGCGTCCCTGTGCCCTGATCTCCATGATTATCAATTTGGGCACACTCCAGGAGACTGGCATCCATTCTTCTTACTTCACTATTGCCCCAGTGAGTTGCATCTCACCCAGAGCCATTTCACTCGGCCCTGATATTTGAATCTTACTGTCTAGAACTAGCAACTTCCATTGCCTGCTCATTGGACAGACGGAACACATTTATCATTAAATGTCTTTTGCCTTTTCTTTTCTTTTTTTTTGTGGCACTGGGGATTGCACCCAGCAGAATTCCACCTCCAAGATACCCCTATTTCTTTTATTCTTTATTTTGAAACAGGGTCTCACTAAGTTGCGGAAAGTCTCACTAAGTAGCTGAGGCTGGCTGCGAACCCGGATCCTCTGGTCTCAGCCTCCCAAGTACTGGGATTACAAGCGTGCGCCACCACGCCCGGCTGTATTTTGCCTTTTCTGATTAAATATTTGTTTGAGATCTGAAAGCAATAGTGAGGTAATGTCTAACAGATTACTTCAAAAAATTTAAAGACTTAGATCAGCCTTTATTGATTTGATCACCTGTACGCTAACAGGCATAATTGGCCAGTGTAGAGGTTCTGATAGCCTTCATGCTTTTTAATGGCACATTTGTACAAATATTTGTGTTAGCACAAAATAAATTGTTACCACATGCTGGTATACAAGGTATGGACAACTAACCCAGAAGGATTTCTGTTGTATTTTGTATCTTAACTATCACCAATTTCCCAAGTCACTTTCCTAAAGCTATAATTTATCTTTAGTTATGTTAAATATGTTCATTACGAAGAGTAATACAATTACAATAATAAATTCTGAGGAGGATGTGGGGAAATAGGAACTCTTATACACTGTTGATGGGAATGCAAATTAGTGCAGCCACTATGAAGAGCAGTGCGGATATTCCTCAGAAAACTGGAAATGGATTCAGCATATGAACCAGTTATGCCGCTCCTGGGTATCTTTCCAAAGGGATGGAAGTCACAATGTTATAGTAAAATATGCATTTCCATGTTTACAGTAGCACAATAGCCAAATTGTGGAACCAACCTAGGTGTCCACGCACAGTTGGATGGATTATAAAATCATGAGATAGAAACACAATGGAATTCTACTAGGCAATAAAGAAGAACAAAATTACGTCATTTGCAGGAAAATGGAGGGACCTGAAGAACATTGTGTTAAGTGAGATTAGCCAGTCACAGGAAGTGAAGGGTCATGTGTTTTCTCTCATATGTGGAAGCTAGGGAGCAACTGAGATACAAAAGGGACTTTAATAATGGAGGAGAAACGCCAGTGGAGCAACGAAGGGGGTCTAGGGGAGGGTGGGGGGAGGAGAATTAATGAGGGAAACACTTTCATTGATATTATGTACATATGTGAATTTACCAATGCCAATCTCAATATCCTGTGTGGGCAAGGGGAGGGAGTGGGGAGGGAGCCGGGGGGAAGCTCACCCAGTGCTGTGTGCTCATATGTCCCTATCACTCTGAACTACATTACGATGTGAGACTACAATGCACTAATAAAAGTACATTAAAACTACCATTAAAAATATAAAGAAAACCCTGTCCAATTCAAGAGTATTGGATTCAACGGCTCTCACGGAAGCACCGGCTCTTGACAGAGGCTCTTCTGGAAGAAAGAATGCAGGAGTGCATCCATGGTCCTGCCCCTCCCTCTTGTCTGTTGAAAGGATACCATGTAGTGAGCACATCTGTGAAGAAGCTTAAGAAACTGGAACAGGTCAAGAGGAAAATGACTGAGAGAGTGATGTGATTTCAAATCATGAGATACAGAGACCCATCGTATAGAGGACTATCTCACCAAGAAGAGAAAACTTGGTATTGGCTTATTCATACATTTGAGAATAGCCATATAAAGAAAATGGACATATTCCATGGAACCTCAGAAGACAAAACTAGAACGGAAGAGTAGATGCTCTAGAGAAATAGACTTTGGCTCAAAGTGAAGAAGAACATTCTGATACTCAGCTGCTTGGGACGAACAGGCTGACTTGGGAAGTTGCACAGTCCCTGTCTCTCGAGAGCTTTGCAAATGGGTAGCCCTCGATAGGGACACAATGCAGGATGGCCACACATGGCATGGGAGCTGATCAGTGACACTTCTAGACCTGAAGGTCTGCAATTCTCTAACAAACAGAGATTCCAGAGCCCCATAAGGGATAGCTCGTTTTCCCTGGTGAATTTTCTATGCTCCCCAGAAATTGGTCTGTTCTCACACTACCAGTCAAGAAGCGGTTCAGCCTTGATCAATGCATCTGGAAATGAAGGGTCTTCCTGTGGTGAGTTGTCTCCCATGCACAGTATGTTCTTGAGGATGACTCTGTAATAAGCCAGGTGTGGGTACAACTCTGACAACCTGGTAGATTGGCCTAACGTTAACAACTATTCACCTCTGCCCACTAAAAACAAACACAAAACAACATACAGGGAAATCTCAAAATTAAGAGAGGACATTCCTGGGTTAAGAAATGAAGAGGAAACTTAAAGTCAGAGAGGAAGCTCATGATCTCATGTCCAAATGACCAAAAGGAATAATGGGCTAAAGAATATCATGGGCTGCCAGGCGTGGTAGCGCACACTTGTAATCCCAGTACTTGGGAGGCTGAGACGAGAGGATCTGGGTTTGTGGCCAGCCTCAGCTACTTAGTGAGGCCCTTCGCAACTTAGTGAGACCCTGTTTCAAAACAAGAATAAAAAATAGGGCTGGGGGTGTAGCTCAGAGGTAGAATGCCCCTGGGTTCAATCCCTAGTACCACACAAAAAAAGAATATCTGGGCTAATTTCCTAGAATCTAAAAACCTGACTGTACATGAGAACCATGTGACATGGAGATTTCAAAGTATGACTCCTGCAAAGAGACAGGAGCTTAAAGGAGCTACACTATTAGTGAAATGGGGTCTAAAAGAACTTCCTTCAAAGGAAAGCATCAAGAAAATTCAAGTTGTATGGACTTATGCATTGGGAAAATAGGATCTTAGAGAAATAGAAACTTCAGCCTATAAGATACATGAGTATGGAATCCAAATTCATACTGATTGCATTGTGTTTAAATCCCTGAGTCAAAAAAAAAATTACATACCATTAAATAGCTAGAGTATATGGCAAAAGCAGATGTAGGGTGGTTTCTATATACACTTTCAGGGGCATTAACCCCCCCAAACTTTCATTGAAGATGAGATAAAAGTTTTAAACCACATAAATGAAAATTATCCAAGATAATTTTTGTCTGTTACTAATACACAAAAAAGCAATCAAACATTTGATATAGTAGACCAATCCCAAATTCAAGACAATAGAACAGTCTCAGAACAATGAAACAATAATTTGGAAAGACAAAACTTATTTAAAATTATTAAAGAGATGAAAGAATGAATATGAGTCATAAGAATAGACCTATGAAAAATAGAATTTCTAGAAAGAATATAATCGTAGAAATTATAGTAAACCTAGCTAAAGAAGGAATCAGAATTAGATAGATTGGAGGAATTTATCTAGCTTGCAATGTAAGGAAGGGATAGAAACGTTATTGAAAAAGTAAGGACACATTGGGGCTAGGATGTGAAAGCTGAGTATATGATTAACAGAAAAGTCCAGAAAGAAGAAATCAAGAGAACCTGTCATCAAAAGGGAATGACTAAGAATTTTCCAGAATTCATTACTAACATGAATCCTCAGTTGCATGACTAGTTTCAGCAGGATAAGTTTTAAAATAAATTCAAACTGAAACATATTACAATGTAAATTCATATTGCTAAGACAAAGGAAAAAAAGCTCAATACACAGAGAGAGGGAGACACTGAATATCATCGGCCCATCTGTAGTATCCGATTGTGAGATAGAGACCATAAAACCACGGTTAAGAGGCGAAGAATTTATTAGGCTGCGGCGACTGCAACCCCACTCAGCACGCTGAGGAGAGAGCAGCACCCTTGTTCTAAAAATTGTGTCTTTTATAGGTTTATATCACTTGTAGGCGATCAGAAAGTAATTTTGCAAGCAAGCAGGCCAATTACAGAAGCCGGATTTTTGTAATTAGCAAGTTAGCAGAAATATATATATATATCATTTTATGACATCCAGGTTGAGTAACCAAGCAATCTTTTTTAGGAACTATTCCCCAGCAACTGATTTCTAATTCTTATAACTATTTCTTCTCAGCTTTTTAATTTTCATTTATATGCTTGTACCTGGCACCTGTTTGTACCTAACACCATCCTTTCCAGACATCAGAAGCCATCCTGTGTCATCACTACTTGCAATCCCTGTCCTCTATTCTTATTTTTTCCCTCTGTCCTTAGAACATAGATAGGGACCTAAGGATCTAATGCTGTAGGAGAAGAGATGGATAGGTGAAAACCTACATATATATGTATATGCGCGCACACACACACACACACACACACACACACACACACACAATACAGGGAATCCATCTATACCCCAGGTACAGCAATAGAGCGGAGTGTGAGCAGGTGAGCTCAGAGAAAACTTCCTGAGTGGGGGAGGCCCCGAGGGACAGTGGTGGGGACCTGGGACCAGAGAGGAGAGGTCAGAGTAGCTCAGCAGGTGTGATGACAGTTCTCGGACAAGTCTGTACTCTCGCGTCATCATTTCTTTCAGTTCTTCCAGTGAGCTTAAACTCTTAATTCACAGATTGTTTTTCCTCATTACGTACCATACCTTTGGCTCATTTCTGCCCTGCCAAGTCACCTGTGATGCTGGGTTTAGAAAGATGGACAGCATGTTCATTCCTACAACTGCATCAGACTTATGAAAGCCAAGCCGAGGAAAGATAAATAAAGCGTCCTCTCTACATGTCAACCATCAGAGAAGGATAAACGTAATCCAGGCAAGAATGCAGTAGACAGCACATTCGCCTGTCAGTTTCAGGCATGTGGAAATTCATCTCTCTGCCTTACCAAGCACTTTAGAGTCAAAGTTGACGTCTCTTCTAACTGAAAGTTAGTTGGTTGCATTTTATATTTCAGAAACAATCATTTTTATAACTGCTTTAGAAAAGAATGCTCATCAATTTTAACTGTAGGGTTCACTCTCTCTCCATTTTTTTTGTACCTACATCCAAAAGAGTAGTGTTAAACATAAAGATGAGAAAAGCAGATAGGAGAGGTGATGTTTGCTTTGGATCGGATGGGAGGAGGAGAAGCCCACAGGATGAGAGAGGTTGTACCTTTACATGGTTTATAAATTAGGCTTGGATGCGGTCCATCAGAGATGTGGTCAAGATGTGCTTGACCCGTGGACCTTTTCAGAAGGCAGAAAACAAAACTCTGTGAACATAAGAAAATAGAAGATATCTCAGAGGAACAAGAAACTCTCACTTGAAGTTATCAGTGGATTGCATAAATCTGTGATTCCTCCACCTTCTACTTCTTAATCACAGAACAGAAACATGCTAAAGAAAGCAGGAATGATGATGAGTACAGTAGTGGAATGATAAGCCTTACATGGTTTGGTGAAGTTAAAATATAATGTGTTTGAAAACTCAAATTCTGTGCATTTGGATCTGTCTCTGCTTTCTTTTACATTTCTTATTTTATCAAAGAGTCATATGTTGAGACTATTTTCCCATTACCAGATTTTCATTGTGCTGTTGGATACCACAAAAGTGTGGACTGATAAAGTGATATCCTATTCTATGGTACTATTATAAAATTCCTATTATAGAATCAGTGGAGATCAGAGGGAGGAAGAGAAGGAAACGGTGACAGACAGAATTCCAAGATGACCCTGAGTCCCATGCCTCTGTAGGATCCCCTTCCCTGAGAGTGGGCAGAATCTGTGTATGGGATGGGGTCTTTTTCTTTTTTCTTTTTGTGGTACTGGGGATTGAACCCAGGGGCATTCTACCTAGGAGCTACACCCCAGCTCTTTTTTGTTTTTTATTTTGAAACAGGGTCTCACTAGGTTGATGAGAGTCTCACTACTTGCTGAGGCTGTCCTTGAACCTGCGATCCTCCTGTCTCAGCCTCCCAAGTACTGGGATTACAGGCGTGTGCCACCATGCCCGGCTGGATGGGGTCTTTTTCAAGGCCAGTTCAACAAATACTTAATTAGCACCCAAAACAGGTACTGCATCATTGACTCTATTGAAAACAGTCATTTCTTTTTGATATGTCCTTTTGTAATTTCAATCCATTTTGATTTTTCTTGTTATAAGCATTTAACTGAACATTATTTTCATTGTCTACAAAGTTTTCTTAATATAAAACTATCTGAACTGATAAAAATGTGTACTCATGACTAGTGAATTAACAGAATTGTTTATTCCCCCAAATCTTTGTCATGTTTTCCCAAGCCAATGAAAATGATGGTCTTTATAATGTGCTACTTAGTATTAAAATTCATCATAGACCAGTGTTAGCAGGTGAATTATAAATACTTCCAATTAGACATGGTCCCTTCCCTAAAAGGCTCATGGCAGTTTTTTAAAATCCAAATTGGAAGAGTCATTGCGACGGACCAGCTTGGCTGGAGCACTGAGACCGCCGGGACAGGGGTCTCGGGATGGTGGGCAAGGAGTCGGTGATGAGTGACAAACAGACACAGACAACTCAAGGAAGTTGTATCTGAGTGTATTTTGTAAAGCTTCAGGCAAGGATTTTATACACAATGATTAAGGAAACAAAATACATCATCAGCTGATCATTGTTTATGTTTACGGTTTATACAATCTTAATGATTTCTTAATAATTTCTAAAAAATAACAATGCAAAGCTATAAGAGCAAATAATCGTCAGAGCATACGTCTCGTTTGGCAAAATGCCGTGGGCAGCAGCTAGACGCGGTTTTGGCACCTAGACTATCTATGATGGGAATTGAGGTCATGGCTACAAGGAAAGAGTTTAATGTTTAACCTAGTGCCTTTTGTTGCTCTTTTACTTTAAACTTTTACAATTCCCTTTGTTCCAAATTTCTAAATCTCTTTCAAACCATCCCCCAAACCATTTTCATGAAGTTTCCACAAAAAGTTCTTCCTGTTGTAACCCATCCACAACTGTCCTCGAGCCACCTCTGCCCTTCTGGGCTTAATCCAAGAATAGCTTTCCAGAGCATGGGAGCGTTCGGGGCCAAAGTTACATTCGTCACGACTTTGCCTTCCTGGGAAAGATCCGCCTGTTTTCTCATAGGGCACAGTTGATGATTTGGAAAAGAACACTGCGCTCACTGAGCCATACCTATTAAAGATTAAGAGAATCATTGACAAGAAGATTACAGCAAAGAGAAAACAGCCAAGAATATAGAGTATTTTACCAGGCCATGCTTTTCCTACAGGCATACTTCCTTGAAGCTTTTGCAACGTCATGCGTTGCAAAAGACTCCGTAGGAGGCAGGGTTGTGGCATTTCCTCCTTTTTTATTTTTTAAACAAAGCTCGTAAGTCTCATGCTGGACAGCAGATATAGATGTGAAGATTAGTCGGAAGATGACAGGAAAAAACAAGAACAAGGACAAGAATTACGGCTCCAATTACAGCAACAGTGACTATCCCATGTGTCCAATTGAAAGGATTTAGCAATTTTATACCTGTTGCAAGGGAATCAGCAAGCAATTGCAAATTTTCTAAATCTAAATGTACCTTACTCATGGCTGAAATATCTGCTTGCAATTGCTTTAGATTATGAGTAATATCTGTATTTTTCCATACTCCCAATAGATGATTCCTTGTAATATTCCAATTAAGAGAGGAATTATACCATAAAGGAGTAACACAAATATATCTGAAACTGGCATGACATTTAGCCGACAACTGGGTCTTAAAATTTTGTAAGTCTTGCCCAATAGCCAAAACCACTTTTTCTAAGGCATTTACTTTTGTTTCTAGCTTTTTGTCTATAATTTGTTGCTGTGCCAAAGCAAGTAAAACATTTCTATTTAAATCATTAACAAAATGAGCAGTTTGTACTTCTTGAACTAACATAACTAGGTCTTTTAAGCAAGATTATAACAGAATAATTCTTATTTAAGCTTGAATTTAAGCAGTTTGTAAATATACAGCCAGCGCAAGAAATATGAAAAGACTTTCTCGAATTAGTAATAGTTACATTTTCAGGTTTTCCCGCTAAAATTCCCATAGGATAACCCACACAAGCTCTTACCCCAACGGACGTTGATTTAGTTTCTTTTGGTCTTTTCAAAAGAACCATGTTAGAGGCAGCAAAAAGCTTAAACAATTCAGGCTGTATGCCTGTTTTATTGTGAAAGGGAGAGTGACTCACCAGTGTAGGCATCACCCATCCCGGGGTGAACCACCTTTTAAGGGGCTCTTCTAAAGAATTAGGCATGTATCCGCCAAAACGTTGAGAGTTATTTTTTAAATAGCTAGAATAATCATAGTTTGGATTAGCAAGTGAATAGTCTAATATTTGATCCTGAGATCCAAATGGGCTAAACACAGCTGCTTGACCAAAGCCACATTGCAACCATTTCGGCATTGTGATCAAAGCATTCCAAAATTGATCTTTATCATGGTACTTTTGCAAACAATTAGCATGAGGCACTGGTGCTCATGGCATTTCAAATGTTTTATTATAAACATGATAACCTAAAGTCATTATTCCCAGTTCCCACCTAAGTCTTTTTCTATCTTTTTTATTGGTGTTATTAAAATCAGGAGAATCAGTAAGAAATGTTCTATAATTAAGAGGCAAACATCCTGGAGGAGTTCTTCCTTTGAGAACCACACATATGGGGGTTGTATCAGACATACCCTCATAGTCTATGATGCCTGATGTTAATTGAACTGTGGCATCATCAATACCTCCTAACAATGCACTATCATTAGTGGTGACCTTTACAATATCTTCATCCCCCCATCCCAC